>PVIJ01008042.1:0-32234 GCA_004024925.1 Scalopus aquaticus | reverse complement strand
TGGGTAAAGTGCACATCCATATGGGAAAAAATGTATCTGAACGGTTATCCCAGACCATTTACAAAAAAAAAAATCTCAAATGGGCTATAAATCTTAATGTGAATAAAACTTCAAGACAATTACAGAGAATATTTTCATGAGATTACAATAAGTAAAGATTTCTTCAAGCAAGCACAGAAATAAACAAATGACTGAGAATTACATTAAAATTAAGAAAACTTATGTACCTCAAAGATATGACCAACAAAATAAAAATACAGGTTACAGGATGAGAGGAGATACCTGAAACATATATAGAGAGCTGACAATGGGTTTGCATCTAGAATATATATATATACACATATATATATACACATACATACATATATATATTTTTAAGATTTATTTATACAAGCTGGGGTACAGGCCAGAGGCGTGGGGCGGCAAGAGGGTTCACCAGAGACAGAGTGGGGAGCAGAACAGGCAGATCAGAAATACACTGCTGAGGGGAGCAGCGGGCGAGGCAGGAGATGTCTGCCGCACCATGTGGGACTCTCCCGGGCTGGGCGTCCAACCCGCATCACGCGCTGCCGACAGCTCCACAGCGCAGCACCCAACCGCTGCGCCACCAGGGAGGCCCCTAGAATATATTTTTAAAAGCTCTTCCAATCAAATTTTTTCATGACAACTCAATTTTTAAAAGATGGGCAAGAGACCCAAAAAGACAGTTCAGGAGAACATATCCAAATTGCTGATAAATACATGAAATGGTGTTCTTTATTAGTAATCAGAAAAATGCAGATTGCAACCATAATGACAATACATTCACGAGAAACATAAAATTAATAAAAATAACACTAATAGTATGAAATATTGGCAGAAATGTAAAATAATATGAATTTGCCACTCTGGAAAACTGTCAACCTCAGTTAAAGGGAAACATACCGTATGGCATGAAAATTCCACTCTTATAAATATTCCAAGAGGATGAATACATATAAACACCAAAGACACATACAAAAATATTACTCACAAAAACTACAAATTTAAAACAGTTCTAAAGTTCACTGATAGCAGAAATTCATAAAGCATAACCTATTACTACAATCAAAACTATACAGCAATGAAAATGTACAAATATAGTTGGATCCAACAACCCAAATGGATCTTAAAAAGATGTTAGCTGAAATAGCCAGACATGAAACACTATAACATGAACATTCCATTTATATAAAATTCCAAAATAGATAAAACTAAACTGTGGCGATAGAAGTCAGAATTGTGGTTTACTTTTGGAAAGGAGAGAAAGGCAATGATTGAAAAAGAATTTGGGAAGGCTTCTGGAATATATAATGTCTTCCTTCCTCACCTGTGTGATGGCTATATGGGTGTATTCACTTTGTGATAATTTACAGAGCTGCATACTTATGGTGTATGAACTTTTCTGTCAAAGTGGCATAGCTGAAAAAAAATTTTAAATACTGGGCCTCCCTGGTGGCACCAGGGGTTAAGTTTCAGCTTTACAAAGCTGGTGCTGCAGTGGCTGCAGCACCAGTTTGATCTACAGCCAGGGAGCTGACCCAGGGGGAGCAGCAGACCTCTCCTGTCTTACCTGCTGCTCCCCTCAGCAGTGTATTTCAGTAAATCCACCTGTTCCGCTCCTCACTGCTTCTAGTGAATCCTCTCACCACCCCCATCACACACACCTCTGGCCTACGCCCCAGCTCTTGTGTGCATAAATAAATAAATCTTTTAAAAAAAAGTTTAAAAAAATGTTTTAATACTTTAAAATTTTCAACAGAAAATTTAAAATGTATATTGTAACATATATAGATATACACACACACACAATTTCTTTCACCTACATTAAATGCAGAATTTACTCAAGTGAAATTGTTAGCTCTGGAAGTAGAAAATGAATGAAGTAAACAAAATGCCTATGTACTGGACAACCTTATTATCTTGACATGGTAATAGAAACAGCTAAATATGATGAGACTATGGACACAGAATATACTGTATCAAATATCACAGTCTTGCTGTCCCCTAACCACCTCTCTTCCCTACCAAAAATCTGACTGAGTCTCAAGATCCAACTACAAGATATAAAGCAGAAGAACATATTAAACCATACCATAGGAAAAGCAGTTAGCAATATCCAGAATCTGGAAAAGTTTACAGAATAAACTATCCAACTCACTCAACAAATAAAACACAAGGGAGGAAAAAAGTGTTGAGGGCATAAAAAGACTTAAAGACTCATAAAGTGTAAACGTATACCTTGAAAATACACACATTATTGTAAACTAGTATTTCTTCAATCAAAAAAATAATCTAAAAAGGACTCATAAAATATATCAACTGATTATTGGAATTTTTAGGATTCTGATTCAAACAGTAAAAACCATACATAGTTATGAAATAATTAGAATTTTGGATTCTGACTGGATACTTGATATTATATAATTATTTTTGTCAAAAAATTTAAGGTGTGATGAAAGTGGTACTGTTGTTGTGACTAAAAATATATTTTTTTCCTTAGGAATATTAAATTAATTACAAATGAAATGTTACAAGTAACTTGCATTTGTTTTAAAATAGTACGGGACAAGAGTAAACAGGGAAGGGTAAAACACACAAAACTTGTCATTGTTCACTGCTGAAGCTAAATAAAGGGTACATGATGATATATTATACTATTCTGTCTAATTTCGTGTATGTTTGAAATATTTCATAATAAAAAGAAAAAAATCCTCTAAGATAATCCCCCTAAAATGGTGACTAAAATTTCATTACAAAAAGAAAATTTAATTGGAATATCTTTAATTAAAATATAAACACTGAGAAGTATTAAAGAAGAAAGTACCTCTGGAAAAAATTTTCTGATACAATAGGAGCTTATCTAGTTTATTTACTGATCTGATTGATGTTACTAAAACTGAGAGGTTCTTGATTTTCTTTTTATTTAGTAGGTTTTAATAGTGACTGATTCTTATACAGCTTTCTGCTGTCCAGTATCTCGCGTAGTATCCTTTAACAATAGGTACTCCAAAAGCACTTAATGAGTGGATTAATATTTTTACTGAGTCGAAGCTCAGTATCTATTTTCCAAATAAAGCCTACTAATACCAGGTGTCAAAAAATAATTTTGCTGGTATTTAATTACATACTAAATTATATATGATAATATGGATATATAATGAAAGTATCCCCCAAATTATATGATCTTAGAACTTTTAAACAGTGAAAATCTACATAACTTTTCTTACCTCCCGAATTTTAAAGGATTTTAGAACACTGAACCTACTTAAACACATGATATAAGAAATTTTAAAACAAATAGTAATAAATAAATAAATCTAGCAAGACTTACCTAGCAGGGAGAATTCCTCTCTTACAAAGGTCCATTCTCACTTTCTCTCCCACATGTCTATAAATCTCCACTATAGCCAATATTGCAGCATCTCTCACCTGCCAAAGAATTCAGAATTTTAAAAAATCTTAGATACAATAAAATACTCACCTCAAGGTAACATCAGTACAAACCAACTTAAAGTTCCAAGTTGATTTTAATGCCTCTAAAACCCTGAAAGATTATGTCATGTCATTAACAAAAACCAAGAGGACCTACCTGCCAAGAAATCGCTAGAAAAGTCTTGCAAAAAAGTTTTATAGAAATCTAAGGAACATGTAAATAAAAGTTACTAATCTGGTTTTTAAAAATATTCTACTTGTAAATAAGATTGTATAAAAAAATTGTCAATAACTGTGTGAATAAACAAATCATGGTTAATTCATCTTCTTGGGTAAAAAAAATGCCTCCAAGAATACAGCCTAAACTCAAGTATTTATACAACAATGTTCATAGCATCACTATTCACAACAGTCAAAAGGTGGAAACAACCCAAATGTCCATCCATGAATGTACAGGTAAGTAAAATGCAGTATATAATGGGATATTATTCAGTCTTAGAATTGAAACAAAATTTTGACACATGCTACAACATGGATTAACTCTGAAGACATTACACTAAGTAAAATATGCCAGTTACAGAATAGCAAATATATATGGCTCCACTTTTATGAGGTACCTAGAGTCATCAAATTCAAATAAAAAGAAAGTAAAATGTGGTTGCCAAGAATTGGGGGTTGGAGGGAAGGGGGGATTACAGTTTAATGAGCAGAATTTCAGTGTGGGAAGACAAAAAAGTTCTGGGGCTGGATGGTGATAATGGTTGCACAACAGTGTGAACACACATAATGTCAACAAACTGTGTACACTTAATAGTTGGAATGGCAAATTTCTTGGTGTGTATATTTTACCAAAAAAAACAATGTGATGTAAAGACAGGAATTTGGAAGATAGCTCTTGTTTCCTCACACAGCTCTCTGTCAAAGAATAAATGAAGACAAAGAAGTCTATTTACAAACCTAGATGCACTCTAAGATTTAAAACCCTTACCAGGGTTACTTCAAATGCCTAAGCTATGCTAAAAATGCTAGGGTTTGATTCAACTCCACAGGAGGGACAAGATCCAGAACATACTCCTGTGTTATGTGTAGTGTAGAGTATGTATATGTAACTCCAGTAAAGACTTTTTTAAAAAAAGATTTATTTTATTTAGTTATGCTTACAACAGTTGGGGTGTAGGCCAGAGGTGCAGAGGGTGAGAAGATTCACCAGAGAGAGAGGGGAGCAGAACAGGCAGATAGACTGAAATACACTGTTGAGGGGAGCAGCAGGTGAGACAGGGAAGGTCTGCTGCCCCATGTGGGGTAGCTCCCTGGCTGGGGATCCAACTTGTGTTGCAGTGGCTGCGGATAGCTTCATAGTGCTGAGACTTAACCCCTTATGCCACCAGGGACGTCCCTCGAGTAAAGACATTTTTAACAAGTGATATATCACTGGCATAAATTGCCTCTGTAGTTAATTTTTTGTTAAGGAGGGTTAAGACTGTTGCAAAATGTTGTTAAGCAGTCACATTCAGGAATTAAGAAAGGAAACTGACAGTCTGACCTCACAATTAACCTACAAGAGAACACCAGGAAAGAATCTAAGTTTTTTGTTATTCAATCTTTCAAAATCAAGATCTCTAAGTCCCACCTATCCTTAAACAACTAACAAACTTAAGCAAATTATCTGAATAAAATGTTTTTTTAAAAATGAGCTTTGGTGAATTTTAAGATTTTTTTATTTATGCCTAGAAGCTGGGGGGCAGGCCAGAGGTGTGGAGGTGGGCCAGTAAGAGGATTCACCAGAGATAGAGTGGGGAGCAGAACAGGTAGATCAACTGAAACACACTGCTGAGGGGAGCAGTGGGCAAGAAAGGAGCGGTCTGCTGCGCCATGTGGGAAGCTGGGTATCAAACTTGTGCTGCAGTGGCTCTAAATAGCTTCATAGTGCTGCCACTTAACCTGCTGCACCACCAGGGAGGCCCCCATTGGTGAATTTTAAGGACCACCCCCAACCCTCTCTCTAACACCCCTACAAAAGAAAGAAGAGGTAGCAAAAAAATTAGTCAATGCTTAAATGTAAATAAAATTTTACCTGGCTGTTGGAATCTCCAAACAGGATACACAAATGTGGTACCAACTTGCTGAGGATTAGTGGTTGAGCCCCAAAACTGAATACAATTTGAAAAAAAAAAAGAGAGAGAGAGAATTTGTTCTTAATCAAACAGTAAAAGAAAGTATCCTTATATTTTCTTTTTGTCTGTATCAAGACAAATATGGTGGAAAACATGAGCACACAACATTAAAACATGAAGAATATGAGACACAAGCAAAAACTAATTCTACACAATGTGAAATATGCAAACTTGAATAATCATGACTGACAATGAAAACTGTCAACATATGACTCAACAAAGCAAAATGTTCAACCAATGGCACTCTTAAACCTAGGAAACCTAGCAACCACTCAAGAGAATTTGAATTTTTGCTTTACAATAGTGTTTTTAGACCTTAGGTTTCAAATAAATTTGGATACCAATAAAATAAGTAAATTAAAACATCTTTATTTATGTTTATTAGTATTTTGATGAGGTCATGGGTTGAAAGCAAATGACAGAATACCAAAAACCACTAAAGATGTGCAAACAGAATGCACTTACAAGCTCTAGATGGCAGAAAGGACCATAGAGGAGTGAAAGAAAATAAATGAAGGTATAGTTAGAGAAAAGGAAATAACACTATAGGAAAAGTTGAAAGCTGCTATATATTACAAATCTTGTTGCAGAGAACATGAAAAAGTAATCCCAAAAGAGCTTAAAAGTCCCAGTTCACAATTCCTTCAGGCGAGAGGTCTGGTATCTATGGCATCTAAGGCAGTCAGATCCCTGCATGCTGCTATCAGATCCGCTGTCTAGTTACCTGTGGGGAGTCTTGTTCAGCCTATGATTGTGTAACTATCCACACTGTTTTAGAAAATCTAGGGCCAAATGGCAAAAGAAGGCAGAGGAGATGGCTATTTGAAATACCAGAGAGTTAAGAACAATTACAAAGTGAGTACAGAAGTAGATTCTAGTTTATTGGCTTATTTGTTATATGACCATAGTCATATTAGTAAGTGAAAACTATTAACATACTGAAAAAAAAAAGAATACATATCATGGACTAATAGTTTAAATTAACAAGAAAGAACATGCACATCAAACTAAGAGATAAAGATTATTAAATGACCTTAAAATTCCTATACTAAAAAATCAATTAATAACGATCTGAAATTTGTTATTTCCATTGCTTTCCTTGAGCTTTATAAAATGGATTTCTTAATGAAAAAACATCAACTGTTTCAGTAATCATAAACTTACATGTTTAAGGTTTCAATAAGACACAGACACACGCCTTCTCGAGATCGAAAATTCTTGTGCTTAAAGCCAGGAGTCAACTGTTCCCAAATGTACTATTTGGGAAAAAAAGTAAACATGTACAACAAAAAGTCAAGTTACTCATGTTATAATCTTTTATCTCTTCCCAACCTTACTTGTAACTAAATTTTCTCATCACATTACTCACGTATTCACAAATTTTTCTAAGTTGAATTTGCACTGGTATTGCTCTCACCCGTTTTGCTATGTTAATCACATTTTAATTCTAGTTTTTAACTTTCACTTTAAATTTCAATTATTCTTAGAAAAATTATGTCCAACACCTACTAATCTTAGAATTTCCAAGGACACATTTCTAAGCTTTAGAAATCTTCAACAACAATGCTACCATTATAAGCCCAGTAGTCCAGTAAGCATTTAAAAGCTCAATGTTGCCTAGCAACTAGTACAGACTGTGACATGAAAGGAACTAGCTTTTCCAACATTTTATAATTCAGGCTTTTCTCCTCTGAACACTGGATCCAAAAACAGAAACATATTTGGAAAAGTCATTTTATTACTATCTACGGCAACTTTCTTTTGGAAAAGGCATAGATAAATCTATACAAATAATCCAGAACAATTATCTGAGTTTGGTATAAAAAATAATCCAACTTTGTTTTTCAAAAAAATTGCCCCAGTCATCTTTTCTTCACATTTAGAAACAGCACCTTACCAGCTACAAAATTCAGATGCATGCACGTGCAAGCACACACACACCTCCTCCTGGACTCTGTAGTCAGTTCTACTAATATATTTCTTTCATACTGTCAAACTTTCTAGAAGGTTTTTGTTTTACAATAAAAAAAATCTTAAATGTGAACAGCTGACTCAGCAATACCATCGCTGGGACTCTATTCTACATACACAGTCCTAATTTATGTCCAAAGATACATGTATGAGGATGCCCCTTATGTACTTTAGGAACAGCGACATGTTAAAACAAGTTAAAAATTGAATCAATTAACAAATGTTGAAATACACCCACCAAAATATGAACAAGGATTTAGTTCTAAAATATAAAATATCTGGGAAAAAAGTTCACTTTTACAATTCAATACTTTTTGGATTTTCTACAAAACAAATATTTTCATTTTTAATATTTTCATATTATAAGTTGTAATAGACAACATCATCGTGTACATTGTGAATTCTGATTTTTTTTTTCCACTTAGCATCATGAGCTACTCTTTAAATCTTGCTCACACATCCATTTTTGCTTTCCTTTTAAAACATCTCCAAAGGGCCAACTTTTTCTTCTATAGTCAGGAACCACAAGTTGCTATAATAGATTGCATTCGTTAGAAAATTGGTAATCACCGGGTTAAAATAAATTTTCTTCCTGCCTTTGTAAAAGAGTTGCAGAAAATAAAATAGCATTCTCAAAAAAAGCTCTCTCACTTAACACTGCATAATTTGCAGGTAAGGAAAACCAGAAACTCCTTAAGAATAACACTTTTTTTTTAAAAAAAGCATTAAAGATTAAATTTTTTTCAAACAAAGGAAAGTTAAATATTGACATTTTTATCTTAAATTTCAGCTTCTTTAACAACAGTTGTTTAAGATTTCAGCTTTCACATTCCTCAGGGCTTTACTGGTTTGCTATGATTACCATCTATCTTCACTGACATTTCATCATTAATCCACAAAATCTCAACTTCGAAATGTATGCCTACCATAGGTGGTGCTACTTGTTCCATTAACTTCAATATCAGCGTCTGAGCTTCATCTCGAACCTTGTCTTTGGCATCTCCCATTCTGTCTATTAAAGCTACGATAACTAAGAGAAAAGGAGAGGGAATAGAGAAAATTTTAAAATTCATCTTCATTATAAACTATATTTTACAAAGTTATAAACAGCAATTGTTTCCAAAAATGAAAATTTATAAGATAAACAAACAGCTTTAGGTTCTTTCCTCTTTAGTCCAATCAAAAGTAAATGAGAGGCTTCCAAAGAATACATACAATATGACTTCCGATTTTAACAATCATGTTAAAAAAACAGGCTAAATGAAAAGCTATTATATTTAGAGATATGTATAGATGGTCAGGTTCTAAGACAAGAAAAGGAATGATTACCCCAAGGTCATGCTAGGGTTGCCTCTGGTAGAAGGAGGAATCATTTGGCAATGAGAGAGGAAACAACTACAGAGTCAGCAGAATTCTAGTTTCTTGACCAGGATACAGGAAGATGTTAATTTCATTATTTGTCTTTGAATTGTATATATTCTATTTGCATTCTTGCTTATGCTTAACATATTACTCAAGTGGCAAAAACAAAGACTAGACACCTTGAGTTCAGGTCTTTCTCTGTTATGTCTAGCACTTTGACAGTTATTCCATGAGAGGAGGCAGGAAATGCACATGAGAATCCATTCTCGGAGAGTTTTCCCTGAAACAAAAGGTTTCTGTACCCATAAATCAACAAATGTCCAGAAAAAAAATCATATCCACTGACAGTAGAGGTAGGAGTTAAATTTCAGAGGGTAAATACCTCAGTCAAAATTACCTTTCTCTTAAATTACCACTACCATTTATTATTTAGTGTGGGGTCAAAGGTGTATGATCACATTATTTAATCTTTTTGTCTTTATTTTCTCAACCCATAAATGTTCTTTAGCAGCATTCAGCTCAGGAAAAAACATATGGTAGAGGTAAAATACATCAAGAATTAGGAAGAGTTTATAACTCCCGGATCTGAAAGCCACAAAGAGCAAATTTTCCTTAGATAGAAACTTTATTTTTAATTTATATTTTGTATCAAGATTTAAAATTCAAAGCATCTAAAAGAATAAAGTTATTGCTCGCATTCTTATTTTTCAGCCATTCATTTATCCTAACTAAAGACAACCAACTAGTGGTGTCCATGGGTGTCCTTCTAGAAATATTTTGTACATATACAATCAAATATGTAAGAATACATTATTTTTAGTACAAATGGGGTGTGTGTATGTGTGTGTGTATACATACATCTGTGCGTGTGTGTGTGTATATATATAAAACTATATAAATACATAACTATCTATCACTATATATAACTATATATAACTATATCAAAATAACTATATATATAGTATATATGTATGTGTATACACACACACACACATATATATGTGGAAACTATGTGTATATATATGTGTGTACATATATATATACACACACACATATATAGTTTCTTGACCAGGACATAGGAAGATGTTAATTTTATAATTTGTCTTTGAATTGCATATATTCGATTTGGACATCTTCCTATGTCTTGGTCAAGAAACTATTTTTTATATATACATATATAAGTATATATACACACATACACACACACACATAATATACATACACATATATATTATTATGCCTATTTTTCTGTATTTTGATTTTCCTATTAAATAGACCTTGGAGAATAGTCTAAGATATGAATCCTTTAAATAAAGTTAGGAGGATTTGTTCTTTTAAATGCCATATTAGAGTAAGCTTTTTCCTTAAAGGTATTACGGAAAATTGAGAGATCATAAAAAAATTCAAGAATGTGGAAGGCACAAAGTAAGCACACTACTATGTGTTACTTTCTATACCCATCATTATTATCATCATTCCGTTTGTTCAAAAGTAAAGAAAGTATCTGCTTTTGTGTCTCTTTTGCCTTCCACTTATAACCCTCTTTTCCCTAAGGCAATGAAGCTGAGGCCTCCTTTAAATAAGAGGAAGAAATGAGATCAAAAAAGGGATTTTTCTAGTTTATTTATAGACACATATAATTAACTCTGTGCAATATATACTACACTGTAACCTTATCTACAGTGTAACAACCAGAACTTATGCAATTATGATCAACAAAATATAAGGATACATTCTTTGTGGAAGAAAAATGACTAGAGTGAGAAGCCAACTATCCCAAATGAAATAATATCCAAAAATCTAAGCTTGATCAGGAAATGACTACATAAAAAGACAAATTTTTGCCATAAAAAGCATTAGCTTTGTTGTAAGGCAACTGAAATATCAGTAATACTGAACAATATAAATCTTTATCTTGTTTAGATGTATTGCTAATACTAGGAAAATTCAGAGGATTGGATATTTATTGCAGAGACTCTGCCATTAGAAATAATATGAGAATACTCTTTCACACATAAACAGAGTATAAGCCCAGCAAATAGGTAAAATGTCAGCCTTCAAAAAATGGTAGCGATGTTGTGATAAATTTTCCTATTATACTCCACTGGCTCTCTGGTAATAACAAGTTTAAATTTTTCTAAGGACCATGATGAGCACTTAGGGTTCAAAATAAAGACAATTAGACTAAGAGCAAATGCACAGGGATAACCAGAAACAGGAGATTCAAAATTAAAAAATATACATATAAGAATATGTAGATATGTGGAAACATGAAAAACACTAACAAACAGAAGCAACTTAAAGTAATTTATTTAGCATTTAAGGGTGTAAGAATCATGGGGTAAAGAAAATTCAGTGTAGGATACAGTTAATCTACAGATATTGGAATCTGAAGTAAATCTTCAAAAGAAAAAGGAAGGGCCAACGCAAAGAGGAGGTAGGATTTCAAAAAGAAATAGTAGCACAGCAGAGGCATAAACAGTTAAGCCAGAATTAACAGGAATAAGCAAGTTTCTGATTAGCTAGAGTAAAGAAAGAGTACTTACTGACAATCACAAATAAATAAGGCTACTACACCTCCCTGGTGGCACAACAGGTTAAGTCGCAGCACTATGAAGCTATCCAGAGCCACTGCAGCACGAGTTCGATCCCTGGCCAGGGAGCTTTCCACATGGCATAGCAGACTCTCCTGTCTCACCTGCTGCTCCTCTCAGCAGTGTATTTCAGTCAATCTGCCTGTTCTGCTCCCCATTCTGTCTCTGGTGAACCCTCTCGCCGCCCCACCCCTCTGGCCTGTGACCCAGCTTGTATGTATAAGTAAATGAATCTTTAAAAATAAAAAATAAAAAAAATAATAAGCATATGAAGCTTAATCCATAAAAGAACTTAATCCATAAAAGAAACCATGACAATTTAAGATTACCCTTACGTGTGTTTCTATGTAATGGGATCAAATCCACTCACCACAGTACTCCAAAAGACACATGAAGATCACTCAGGTTTAGAAAACAGGTTAGAAACACCACTTAATCCTAAATGCTTTAAAATGAAAAGCATTATTGTACTGTGTATCTTATTTACTATAGACACTCAAACTTTTAGTATAACTGGTAGCCCAATCTATAAACTATTTATGGTTAAAAAAAATGGGAGTAATGATAAAATAAAGTTTTTGAAACATTCTGACCAAAATAATTCTATTTGTTGAATAAATAATTTTTCATTTTG
Source organism: Scalopus aquaticus (assembly GCA_004024925.1). NCBI lineage: Eukaryota > Metazoa > Chordata > Mammalia > Eulipotyphla > Talpidae > Scalopus > Scalopus aquaticus. The sequence continues at coordinate 20,046 of PVIJ01008042.1, read as the reverse complement.
CTATAATTTATTGTATTTTACAAAACACTGGTCAGTAACAGACCAGAAATTAAATAGTTGGTCCTTCACCACAGATAGTACAAAAAAATCATAATTTACTGTTACCAAAAAATAGACAGTAAAAAAGTTGAAAACATCAAGTTAAGAGCTATTAGCAACGTGTTTAGTAACATTTTTGCCTCAAGGACTATAACTACTTAACTGGGCTTAAAATCTTTTATGCCTGGGTAAACTAAAATGTTAAGCAACAGACCTCTAGATTGAACAAAATGACATTATTTACATTTAGAGAGTACTAGTTCTGTTAAGCAAAAACTGTAAGAAAAAAGTCAGTATGTAAAATGCTACAATGATTTTTAAATAAATTAACTTACCCATTGCTACATAGGATTTAAATCGTGTTGACAATCTGTCTACAAAGGCACTTAAAATTTCCAATCCCATTAATGATACCTACAGATAAAAAGAAATTTTAATGAATACAAATCCTGATTTGTACTTCAACATTAGTACACAAATGTTGACATCTAAAGATCATCATATAATGTTTAACAAATTTTTATTATAAATAAAGAGATTAAAGTACTCAGGGGAGAGAGTCATAAAGTCAAGGCACTCTGGTCTCAAATGGTTCAATAACAACAATAATAATGTATAAATGTGCAAGAGGACAAAGATAAAGCATGCTTAAGGAAATGTCAATGGCTGATAAATTAGATGAGGATTACACAGGATGTGGCTGGCCATACTTTGCTACCTTAAAATTTTCTAAATGGAAGAGTTAAAAATTAAGATACCTTTAATTACAGAGGAATTCCAGTTTCTGTTTAGGATGAACAAACTAGAAAAAACACCCCTCCCACTAGCACATGAAAAAGTGAAACAGTCTATAAAACCTTATCTCTTGAATCTATCAGAAAACTTGAGGTTGTAGAATAATCAACTAAATGAATCTCAGAGAAGACAGACAACCCCCAAGAAAGGGAACAAAAACAGGTCAAATGGTAGAAGGCAGAAAGAAGGAAAATGAAGCCAAAATACAAGTGGGCAAGAAGAATTCAACTATATATTTAACTCATTAGTTAACAGTTAAGTGTGGTCTAGCTCGGAAATATAAACTCCCTACTAGCTGTACAGACAAGGAGAGTGCACACCCACTTGTAGACTCCCCACAAATCTCCACTGGACACTCATAATTAAGACTGAGGGCAGGGCAGAGACTGGAGAGTATCTCCCAGCGGTACAGGACTCAGAGAAAGGCTGGCTGTATCTGTAAGAAAGGCTCATAACCTTTAAGAAACTCTCTCCTTTATACACACACACTCATGCCAGTATAGGAACAAAAAACTCACCATATTGAGTAAAGACAAAAAAAAAAAATCTACCTCAGGTAGGAGCAGAAAACTATCCTGGAGATTAAAGATCTCTAGCTGAGGAAGGGCAGGATCTCCAGTAAAGCCTCCACACACCCCCACCCCCAACTCAGGAACAGAGGGCTCCTAAGATTAAAGTTGAACCAGTAAAACAGAGAAAATTCCCCACTCCCCACACCAACTTAGTAACAACAATAACAATAACTGCAGCCTACCACTGGGGAAGGACAGAACACGGAGGAATACTCTATGAAGCACAGGAGGAAGAAGGTAAACCTAAAAAGTAAAGCAAAAATATTGAGGACCCAACAATTTTACTCCTAGGCATATATCCAAAGGAATTAAAGCAGGACACAGCAGATACTCAGATGCCATTACAGTATTTTTCACAATAACCAAAAGATAGAAAAGTTCATATATCCATCCATCACTGATGAACGCATAAACAAAATGTGGTGTAAGTATGCATTCAACAGATTATTAGGCCACAAATATTAACGACATACACATCACACATGGATAAACCTTGAAAACATGGTAAGTCAAAAAAGCCAGTCACAAAAGACTACATGATGCATGATTCAATTTACAGAAACGTCTAGAATAAGCTAATCTATACAGATCAGTGGTTGTCTAGGATTAGGCCATGTGGTAAAATAGGCAAGTAACAGCTAAAGAGTACAGAGCTCTTTTTAGGTGATGAAAATGTTTGAATACTGACTGTGGTAACAGCTGTGACTGTGAATATCCTAAAAATCAATGAATTGTACACTTCAAATGAGTGAACTATATATGAGAATTGTATTAATAAAGCTGCTAAAAAACAATTGAAGGGCCTCCTTGGTGGCAAAACAGGTTAAGTGCAGCACTATGAAGCTATCCAGAGCCACTGCATGAGGGTTCAATACCCGGCCAGGGAGATTCCCACATGGCACAGCAGGTATCTCCTGACTCACACGCTGCTGCCCTCAGCAGTGTACTTCAGTTGATTTGCCTGTTGTGCTCCCCACTCTGTCTCTGGTGAATCCTCTCACAACCCCACACCTCTGGCCTACACCCCAGCTTGTATGTATAAATAAACAAATCTTTAAAAAATAAATAATTGAAAATCCAAAAACAGTCTCACACATAAAATGTAATAGATGATAAAAAACAGTATTTCAAATCAGCAGAAAAACCTAGCATTCTTAGTAAGATCTCACTTAGGAACCTACCCCTAAAACTTACAAGGAAAGTTTTGCAAACATATATATGCAAAGATTATTCACGGCAAGAGACAGGAAACTATCCAAGCGTTCAACAGTACGGGACAAAATTCAACTACGGTACATCCACATTACAGGGTACCTTGACACTTTAAAAGAAAAATGAGGACAACCCTAATTTCTACTATGCAGTGACCTCCAAGACATACTAAGTTAAAAGAGCAAGTTGGAAAAGTATGTGTGTGCGTGCGTGTGTGTGTGTGTGTACGGCTTTTTGGATTTACCATGTTTTCAATATTTATCCATGTTGTAATGTGTATCAGTCATTAATATTTGTGGTCAAATAATATTCTATTGAACGCATTCTTATACCTCATTTTGTTTATCCATTCGTCAGTGATGGATGAATGTATGAGCTTTTCTATCTTTTGGTTATTGTGAAAAATGCTGTAATGGCATCCGAGTATCTACTGTATCCTGCTTTAATTCCTTTGGGTATATACCTAGGAGTAAAACTGTTGGGTCCTCACATACACGCACATATACATATAGACAAACAAAAATGGGAATTACAAATAGATATAATTACATATGCTTATTAAAATAACAACAGTGGAAAGATAACCAGAAAAAACTTCAATGGCTGGGAATAGGCTATAAGGAACAGAGAATGAAACCAGACAATTTTAAATCCACATTTTTTGTAGTAATAATAGCTAACTTCATTGAAAACAAAATAAGTAGACCTAAATATATATGCAGTTAATAGCATAACCACAATAGACTATTCCGAGTGACTTTAAAATACTATTTACATCTCTCTAGAAGACATACACTAAGGACAAAAATAAAACTCTGAAAAAGAAAAATCATCAATGTGTTTTAGAAATCTTGTTCCTGGGAGGCGATACAGTAAGAAGACACATTAAAGTAGTAAAAATTGTATTCCCTAGTCATCAGTACAGACTCAAGAAGTATTTTCCTTCACAATTAAAGAAAGATCTAACTCTAATGACTAAAAAAAACAACAACCATGCTCAAACAAGTATAATGAGCACTGTAGTTGCCACTTCCATTAAAAGGAACCAGAGCTTCTTGGAAAAGTGTGTGAGGCCAGAGTAGGAGCTGGAAATACATTCTGTGGTACCAGACAGAAAAGATGTTGTCTGGGATTACTAGGGTCATGTCAAGTCTGAATATCATTAAGGATAATAACTGCAGTGTTTTGAAATATATTAGATATGTTTAAACAGACAAGTTCAAATGATAACAATACAAAACTCTTTCATCAACACAGGAGAAACGGTAGAAGACCACCACATTTGGATAATTAGTAAATAAAAAGAAAGACTCACAATGCCAGACTTTATCATAAACCACACCACTGCTAAGCAGATAGTAAATGGGGTAAGTTGCTCTTTATAAAAGTATTCCAGCTAGACAGAATGACAGAATTAAAATAACATTTTTCAAACCCTAAAGAACTAAAAGACCTAAACAATGAACATTAATGGTCGCTAACATATTAAAAAGAGAATATCCGACATTTTTTGCCTTCTTGAGGTTAAATGCCTCTTGATAGAAGAGCATTATTTATGAAGTAGTATTGCCAAAAAAAAAAAGGTTGAATCTGATTAAGCTTTAGATCAAACTACAAATTTACAGGAGATAGAGAGTGAACAAACATCACAGACATGAAATCAGCAAAATCCAAACTGTGGGAAACTCTACTACAAATAACTTTCAAGAATTTTAAAAAAGACTGAGGGAAAAACAAATTAAGAGACTTAAATTACATGCTAATGAAGAATAATGGCCCACCAAAGGTATTCACATATTAACCCCCTGCAGAACCTGTGAATGTTACTTTACATAGCAGAAAAACTTAAAAGATGAGGCTAAATTAAGGGCCTTAAAACGGGAAAATTACCCAAGATTATCCCAGGTCCAATGTATCAAAAGAGCCCTTTTGCCAGGGAGGTTAGAGAGGCAAGAGTCAGAGAAGATGGGATGACAGAAGCAAAGGTCAGAGAGAAGGATTTGAGTACACTTGCTATTCTGATGGCTTTAAGGATGGAAAAGGTCCTAAGTCAAGAAACAGAGGTAGTTTCTAGAAGCTGGGAAGTCTCCAGAATGTCTGCTAAACTCTCCAGAAGGCTTACAATCCTGCTGAAACACTGATTTTATCCCAGTGAAACCTATTTCAGATGTCTGCCCTCCGGAACTGTAAGGGAGTAAATGCATGTTGTTTTATACTACTCGGTGAGTGGCCATTTGCTATAGCGGTAATAGGAAACTAGTTTTTTGATGAATTGCAAAGGGTGGACCTTATTTGGATCCTGGTTTTTCTTAAAATAATTTTTAAAATTTGTACATTTTAAAAAACTGGAAATTTCAAGTATGGATATTTATTATCAAGAAATTATGTTTAAATATATGGTGTTGAGGCTATGTTAATTATCTTTAAAGACACTTATCTTTGAGACACTAAAATAAAACTTAGGGACGAAACAGTATGCTGCTATCTGTGATATGTGACACTGTGATAGGGCAGCACCTATCACAAGCTGATAAAAATTGCGGGTGAATTTGTTTCATTATTCTGTGCACTGTTATAAATATTCAAAACTCCCTACTTAGATGTTTTATGCTAAAAAACTAAGTACACATGACGCTTAATGATGAAATTTAGACATATCCTTGAACATACCAAAGGAAAATTCAAGAATGGACATTCCTTTATTTAATCTTTAAGGCTCTGAGGCAATATGCATCAAAATGAAGCACAACTAAAGTATAGGAAAGAAAACACAAAACTGCGATCACTGTTATTACATACACAGAAAACTTAATGAAATCCACAAACTGCAGAAAAATCAATACTGACCATAAAAAATCAATACACAAAATTCTGTTTTATTTCTATATAGCAGAAAATACAATTTTTAAAAGGATGAACATTATTTAAATACTCTCAAACACTACAAATTACCTAGGAGTAAATCTAACAAAATGTACGTGAGATCTATTGGAAGAAAATAATGAAATACTAATGAAAGAGACATTAAAGAAGATGTAAACAATTTGTTTTGAGGTAACATTAGTTTACGACACTATAGAGGTTACAGGTACATAGTTTCTCACCTCAAAAACTTTATATATCACACATCTACCACCATATGTCAGTCACTATTAGTCACCCACCAATACACCCTTTCCTACCTATTTCTGTCTCCCCACCCCAAAACACCATTTTGTTGGATCCAAATAATTTTCATGGGTAAAAAGTCAGTATTATAAAGAGATCAGCTCTTCTCCTGAAAAGATGATATTAAATGTAATTTCAACAAAAAACAATTTTTTTGTTGCCACTTTGTTACAGGGCAGCCGATATAAAATGGGGTACCCGACTGTGGGTCCTCACCCGTGCGCTTAAAAGAGACTTATAATAAGACTCAATTGCAGGCACACATAATTAAGATTAATAAAGGGTTTATTTACAAAAGGAGGGGAAATAAAAGACAACGCAAGAAAAAAAAGAATAAATTGGTAAATGGGTCCTACCAGTTATGCTGAGCTAGAATTCCAATGGTGCACCAAAGCCCGGCAATCCGGCAAAGAGAGAGCGCCCCCCAAAGCGCACATCGCTGCTTAACTTCACCCTCAGTTCTCAGCATCCTCCCTTCAGTGATGATGGCATTATGGGATTCGTAGTCCTTGGATCTCTCTGGTCTGAGGTGGGGGTGGGGTCCATAAAATCCTGTCTGTGGAGTTTACTCAAGCTGTCCTTTCTCCCCCAACAATTCCCCACTTTCTCTTTTTGTCACCATTTCTATGGTGATGAAAGTCAAATGTGTGGATGTTGGGGTGGAGCCTCAGATGGAAATATTTCAGGGTTCCAGTTTGAAAGAAAAGCATTAGTCAATCTCCAAGTCTGGTCCATTGTGGCAAACAACAGTCCCTCAATTCTGGAACACCACCATCACCGAAGGGAGGTTGTTGAGAACTGAGGGTGGAGTTAAGCAGTGATGTTTGGTATTTAACCAGACATGTGCGCTTTGGGGGGTGCTCTCTCTTTGGCGGATTGCCGGGCTTTGGTGCACCATTAGGATTCTAGCTCAGCACAACTGGCAGGATGCATTTACCAATTTGTTCTTTTATTTTCTTGAATTGTCTTTTATTTCCCCTCCTTTTGTAAATAAACCCTTTATTAATTTTATTGTGTGTGCCTGCAATTGAGTCTTACTATAAGTCTCTTTTAAGCTTATGGGTGAGGACCCACAGTCAGGCACCCCATTTTATATCAAGGCTGCCCTGTAACAGTTGGCGCCCAACGTGGTTGGACAGGACACTATGGTTGAGCCCAAGGACCCTCTCCTTGTGTTGGTCAACTTAGAGTGCAAAGCAATTGCAAGTTACGTGCCTGGCAGTAACTCACTTAAAAAAAAAAAAAAAGTTTTTCTTAAATACTAGTCATGGGTTCCACCATCAGTTTGGGTGGTTCTGCTTCTTCTCCACTCCCTGGTATAAAGTCTGCTATTGACAAGTTAAGGTCTTTGTTGCTTAAAATGCACATTGGGACCCACCCAAGGGTTCCACTCAGTACAAAGGAACCTGGTCTTTCTTTTCTAAAAATGTTAATGTTACTGGCCTGTATTGGTTGCTCAATATCTGACTGTTTAAAAGTACTGTAACTGTATCTGCTCTGATTACATGCTGTGTCATGTAAAATGTTGTTACTTGTGGTTGTACCAATTAAAAGGGCTTGTCCAATATTCACCATGGATATTGTGATAAAAACTGAAAGTGGGGAATGTAAATGGGGCTGAGACCAAAGTCCGGGAATAGGTGGTGCCCCCTGGAGGGGGTTGCTGATGAGAATAGATAGCCCCAGGAAATGCTGAAAAGGTATTGTAGTTTGGGGTGGAGACTGATGAGAAATAAAATGGACTGAAAAAGGACATTCAGTTGCCATGATGTAGAAAAGGAGACCCAGCTGCAGGAGATGCAGCCACCGTGATTGAGAGTTTGGAAATCAGCCGCCAGGAGCTTTTGAGCCGCCAATATGTGTTTTCCGATTGAGCGTTTTTCAAATCTTCAGTGACTTTGGGGCCAGCCACTTTGGAGGCTTTGTAAGTAGCCAAACGATGGAAACTGCTCCCAGTTTTGTTTTTACTGCAGCTGAAGAAAGAAGGCTAAGGCCAGAGTGGGCGCCTTCCTAAAATGCATGAGTGCAGTCTGTTGGGCTGTCTGGCCACTGTAGTTGCTGTTTTCAGTGTTGTTGGCCTGGTGCTGTGCTGGGGCACCACGCAGCTCTGGGAGCATCTCCAGCTGTGTCCTGTGTAATCTTTGTGAGTTGGAACCTGGCCTACAGTCTGGTTGCTGTGTATCTACAGAGGCAGGAAGATGCCATCTTGGACAGGTGGCCTATTGTTTGGAAGAGGAGCTCCATGTCTGGAGTGGTGGGAAGATGCTGCCTTCGTTGTTTCTTCTTTGGGACTTAAAGGACTGGACATTGTTTTAAGTAAGGTAAGCGGCCATATTTTGGCCTCAGTAACTCTTTGATTTTCCCTGTTTGTTAAATAAATCCCATTGTTATTTTTCTCTAAGCCTAAGTAGTCTTACAATTGTGCGCACAGGTGCACAACTAAGATAGTAACTGGTAAACAATTTGGGCAGTGCCCTTGACCAGTTTTAATGTCCCATCTGCCCGGTATCAACTTAACTGACTCTAAAATTCATACAGAATAGCAAATGAAGACCCAATAAAACCCAACACATTCTTAAAGAATATGAGGAGTGAATTATTTGACATTGTAACTATCAAGACTTACCATGGAGCTACAAATAATTTTTCTGAATTTTCATCTGGACATCTTTTTTTTTTTGGCATAGCAGAACTGGGGCATAGGCTAGAGGTGCGGGGGTGGGGGGAGGAATTCACCAGAGACAGAGAGGGGAGCAGAACAGGTAGATCTCCTGATATACACTGCCTAAGGGGAGCAGCAGGTGACAGGAGAGGTATCTCCCCTGGCCAGGGATGGAACTCAGGCTGTAGAGACAGTAGCACTGAGACTTAACTCCTAGGCACCAGAGAGGCCCTCATCTGGACATCTTTCAACTTAGCTTAATCTTTGCTAGCAGTTCTTTCAGTAGAATATCAAAAACCTAAAAAACAATAAACTAGAGCAATATTCCAATATGCTCCTCCATTCCCTTTTTCTTTCCCCCTGCTCCTATTCACTTCTGAATCACAAGTGGTTGAATATATTTGAGTAATCTGATGTCAACAAAACGCACATGCAAATTGTCACCTTAGCTACGGAGTTTTGGTTCAGTATTGTTTAATCTTCCAACTGTTTAAACAGAAATGTTGTCAACCAACAATAAAGGAAAGTAATTGCATGAGATAGTAATTACTACTTCCAATTTAAGAATCACAACTAAGCACTTTCTCTGTAATTCTGAATTATCTCCTTATAAATTATAACTTCATTTTATACAGTTAGGATATTATGGGAATTTTTAAAATTTCATGATTTTAGCTATCTATATACTTCAGGATTGTAAAGGAGTCATTAAAAGATGCCATTAAATGACAGGATTCAGAATCACTGCCCTAGACAAACTGAAGCACATACAAGGTGACGATGTGAACGAACAATGTTGATAGCAAAGAAAAAAAATTCAAAAATAATTTTGAAGGTTCCTCCTATATGGCAGGTAAAAGAAATAGGCAAGACTCATACAGATAAAAAGACCTCATTTTTTTTAGCAAACTGAAAAATATACTTTTAGAAGTTGATAGTTTTTAAGAACTACACCCAAGATGATACACATTAGAAAGTATCATCCTTCAAGTGGCGAAGGGGCTGAAATTTTGCATTCTAAGAAAACACTTGAAATCCCAGCACATTACTTAGCCCAGCACTACACAGTTGTGCTATTTGTTGTTTTCTCTATTTTTAGAATCAACATATTGTTAATAGTTTCAGAAATAATACATAAAAGAGAAAGAACTGACAAATGACAGGATACAAAAGAAAAGGGAAGGAACAGGAAAGTAATCTGCCAGGTCTATGACCTAAGGCAAGATACATTTTTTCTACAAAATGAGGAAAATACTACTGACTTTCTAAGGTTATCTTAAAGATTAAAATGAGATAAAGCGCTTGAGACAGCATCTGATACTCACTGTGACTCTTTATAAACAATGGCTAGCACACTTAACTGCATTTTATGAAGGAAATCTTATTGTCATATTTTAAAATTTTGGGATTGCTGAAGTCACAGAAGTGTCCTTACCAAAAGTAAATGTCACAGCATATGTGTGTGTGGAGTGTGTGTATATATTTCTATCAATATTTCTGTTATGTTTAACTCCAGTTATAACCTTGCTCAAGATCCCAATTGTCTGTTTTACATCTCAACTTGGATGTTAAATCTCAAATATAACATAGTCAAAGCCAAACTTTTTACTTCTTTCACTCAGTTTTCCCTATTTCCCCAGTACTTCTCTCAGTCAATCCCACTTTGGCAAATACTACCCCACTGGTGCTCAAGCAAGGTAATTACCCCTAATTTCTCTTTCAACCTTCACTTTCAATGCAATACGTGGTCTTTTTGGCTCTACCACCAAATCATAACTCAAATCTGCTTCTCAGCACTGTTTTTGCCTCCGACATGGCCTTAGCTATCATTACCTCCCTGCTTATTCTGTTGCTCCTTTACAATCATCTCTCCACAAAGCAGTGATCGCTACATAAAAACTCTCCACTAACTCAGAATAAAATCCTATAAGGATCTTTCTACCTGCCTCCCCCTTCTACCTGTGTCACCTATCTCTAACACTTCACTCTTGCACATTCTAGCCATGCTGACCCCCCTTATGTTCCTGAACAAAACTGAGGGCTCAGCATTGGCAGTTTCCTCTGCATAAATATTCTTCATGCCCATATTTTTCTTTATGTCTCTCCTCAAAGTTCAACCTCACTTCCTTGATTATCCAATGAACACAGACTCATCTTATTTTCATTCTTTCACATAAGTTGATTTATAAGCACTGTCACCTGAAATTACCTACTTTGTATGCCTATTTACCTTCCTTTTTCTAAGAGGATCTCATGACAAGTAATTCACTCTCCCATCTCCTTTAAATTACCCTCTCAGTGAGGTCTTCAATGACCAACTATTTTAAAATCCCAACATCTACTCCCTTTACTGCTTTTCTCCAAGGCACTTTTAGTTATTATCAAATTTGGTTTTAGTTATTTATCAAATTTGGTTATTTATTCCTCCACCCCACCAGAATCTAAGTCCACAGGTCAAGAATTTCTTTCTTTTTTTTTTTTTTCATTACGGTACCCATAAGACTGCTCAGAAGAGTGTGTACCTGCACAGGGTAGGTCCTCAATAAATATCCAAAGGAATCTGAATGAATGAATGAATCAATGTATGTTTTGCTCACAGCTGAACTCTCAGTATCTAGAATAATATCCAGTGTATAGTACTCAAATTCATAGTCACTCAAATTCACTGAAGCAATGACTATTATTAAGACACTGGAATTCTGTAATATTGCCAAATCAAAATAAGAATTACATTTTGCTCAGCATAACCTAAAATTTAATTACAATTTTATGTATGTTCAAAAAAACCTATGATGCAATTTTCAAGAGTTAAACATGTTTTATTGTATAATCAATAAAAAAAAATGACAACGCAGTCTGGTAAGCCATTTTATGAAACCCAAATTGCAAATAATTAGAATGCCCTCTCCCTAAAGATGTCAGAAAAGTTTTCATACAGCACTGAGTAGAAAGAACAAATGATTCAAATAGAATACAACTGATGAATTAATGTTCTTGAGTAGGCAAGAGGTCATGGGAACTAATATGCCAGTGGAGGGATTGGTTTAAGAAAAACCATTCATTCTAACAGAAGAAGGTAGAACATATGGTCACAGCTACAAAGAAGCGTGTCGGTAAGGTTGTGGGTGGTTGGGGGCAGTTCTCTTCTGATCGTTCAGTGTCACAGACTACAATATTTAGTGAGGCGCATGGAGAGAATGTGTTAAAGAATGACAACTTAAGTGAGATTCCTAATGTATTCTAACTCTTACGGACCAGTAAAGAAAAACCCTATGGAAGTAGAGAAAAAACTGAGTGGAAGTAGTGCCTAGACACATAAAAGAAAAACTGGGATACTGTGGTAGCTCCCAAACAGTAATGACAGGTTATTAAATATTAACTTTTCCCAAAGGTTTTTTAAAAATAATAAAGAGACAGCAAGTAGTAGAGCATCAAGGTGGTTAATAATTAAACTCTTTATTTTCAAACACTTCCAAAGCTCTTGTAAGTTTCACCACGAAATATGGATAATAATTGTAAAGTTGCCTTTCTTTTCTATGAGAATTGAGCTTTCAAAATACAGCCAATTCGCTGGGTTATACATTACTAAGAAAAGTAACTCAGTTCACAGGAAGACTGGGCCGGCATTTTAAAGCAATACTGCCACCAGAAGACTAGAAAGAAAAGTAACTGCTAAAAACTATAGTGCAGGTTAATTACAGAATATTTACCTGATCTTCCAAAGTGGCTACATTATAAACTGACTACAACCAGCTCTTCGGAAACACTCGCTCCTTCATTTACCTTATTATTTTCTTTCTTTTTCAGCATTAGCTAAAACACGGTTTCAAATCTGAGTCAATCCTCAACTTCGGCAAAACAAAATGACAGCGTTCAACTAACTCATTTCCGCTGACAGTAAATGAAAAGCAAATAAATAACGCTAGCAGCCAGTATCTTTTCATTACATTTAACGGAGAAGTTAATCAGGCACCCGATTAAGCTCTAAAGATGTCTTAGAGTCCAAGAGCACAAACTTGCAGACACAAAAATTAGAAAAGAAAACAGAAACAGGCCATTAAGTAGGGTAAAAATCACTAATTAAGAGGTATTGACTTGACATCTCTTTTCAACTTAAAAATTTTATCCTTTTGTCCTATGAGTTGTCAGGGTAGAGTTTACATGAGTACGTACAAATGTAAAAAGTCTTTGAGCCTTTTCTGCATGTAAATTATCACTTTAAATAGTTTTAAAATAGGTGATTAAATATTGTGTTCTAGTGCCAAGTTAACTCCGCACTGCGTGACGGAATCGCTGTCCACGATCGGGGCAAGACTTGGTCTTGGTGGGAAGTAAATCCCTTGATCGCGTCCGGAGAGGCAGTCTTGGCAGTGGGGACCCGGAGTCCATGGATTTCCCCTTTACCGGGCGCTTCGGAGCAGCCAGGCGCACCCGGGGGCTCGCCTGGCCGGACGCACACGTCCGGGATTAAAGGGCCGGCGGGGGAGGGCGTGTCCGGCCCGGCCGCGCCGCCGCCGCTGGCTTACCCGGTAGTTGCTCGAGCCCACCCAGCCGGTGAGTGCGTCGACCGTCTTGCCCAGGCGGCCCAGGTCCTCCTCCAGGTCCGGGATGGCTCCGGGGGCGCTGAGGTAGAGCAGCAGCTCCTGGCCGACCTGCAGGCGGCCGCCGACGTCCTTCTGCTGCACCTGGGCGCTGAAATACTCCATGCTGCGGGGCTCCATGGCCGCGCCCGCACGCCCGCCCGCCAGCCCGTAAGGGGCCAACTTTCGCCGAGCGCCGCCCAGCCGCCAGCGCCGGTTCCCGCGGGAACGGGCCGGACGCGCCCGGGCCGGCCGAGGCGCGGATAGCGGGGTGCCGCGGGCTGCGGGAGCAGCGCCAGGCGCCGAGCGGCCCCCAAACTAGTCAAACTCGGCGCCCCCCGCGCCCCAGCCCGCTTCAGAGGCCGCGGCCGCCGGCGACGTCAGCACGCGCGTGACGTCAGCGCGACGCCGCCGAGTGCCCGCCCTTCCAAATTCTGGTTTCGCCGTGGCGGTGGCGGCGGCTGCTGTGGAAACCGCCGTGGGACTTTGGGGCCCGTGGGAGGAGTTGTGGCTGGAATAGGTGGGCGCAGCCGAGGGGCTGACGGTTCTCCATCACCCGCTCTCGCAGCACACTGCTTTCACCCTATAGAATACAGATCACTTTCACGTTTTCCTCTATTTGAAGTCATTGTTTGGAACAGTTTCTAGTACGTGGAATCCTTACGCCCACCCACCCCTTCTTTAACCTTTAGAACACACTTCCTCATTAAAATAACTCATAAACTCCGCTTCCAGCCACCGTTATGGTTAGATTACCATATAATACATTTTTTAAAACCTGATCTTTAATTTACTTGAAGTAAAATGACAGATTTTAAGTGTACAGTCCATGAGCCTTGGCAAATGTGTTCACCCCTGAAACCACCACCACAGGGAAGATAAGACACATTTCCATCACTCCAGGAATTTGCCAGTCGAAAACTACCACCTCTCCCAGGCAATTCTAGCCCAGTTTCTACCGCTATGCATAATTTCCCTGGTTTCTGAACATCACATTACTTCATAGTTATGTTCTTTGGGTCTAACGTCTTTTCCTCTCAGCATAATGCTTTGAGATTCATCCAATGCTGTTGATGTAGCAGCAGTTCCTTTTTTATTGTTGAGTAGTATTCCATTGAATGGACGTACCATATTTGTAAATCCATTCACCTTCTACAGGTTTTCATGTTGGTTTTTGTTTCCAGGCTTTTATAATGATAAATATGCTATAACCATTAATGTACAGTCATTATGTGGGCATGTTTTCATTTTTCTTGCATGAATACCGAGCACTGACATTACTAGGTCTTATAATAAGTGCATACTTAACATTAGAAGAAACTGCCAAACTGCTTTCCAAAGTGGCCAAACCACATTACACCTCCACCAGCAAAGCCTGGTTCCAATTGCTCCATGTCTTCCACAATATTTAGCATAATCAGAGTTAGTTTTAGCCATTGTCATAGGTGAAATTGGCCTATAATATATTCCAAATGAGCATTGTATTTATCTTCCTGCCAATTTCCTGTCACAATTTAATGATGATTTGTATATCTGCCTCCTCTATCACACAGCTCCAAGATAATTTGTGTTTACCCTTGAATAGTTCTCAGCAAATGGGTGATTAATCAACTTAAATTAAACAAGCAAATGAAGTCAGTGAAAATTGACATCTGAAGCGTTCACATTAACAATAATATAATAATAAAAGTAATAATACGCTCACCAAATATAAATAAACCTATTTATTCTAAAGTTATTTTCTGTATTTCCATGTTTTGCATTGTATTGTGTTATAAAGTTTGTTCCATCTTTAATTGGGTCTCAAGCAAAGAAATTATAGTAACTATTCTTTAGGTGTTGGAATATTCCATTCCTAAAAGGTTGCAGAGGAATATAAGAATAGGGTGTACTGTAGACAAGAAGTTTACATTCTAACTGCTAGTGACCAGATGCAGTATGTGGTGTAGAAAAAATAATAATGATGCAGGAGCCCTGAATTCTAGGTTCAGCCCCAGCTGTCCCTGTGACCAAAAGTGACTTAACCCCCAGTTGTCTCCATTCACCTTTCTGAACTTATATAACTCAAGGATCATACTGGACAGTCTTTAAGTTGTAAAATAACTAAATGGTTTCCAAGTTATGAGATAATATAGAGGCATCTGAGTAACCCTGGAAGTACCTAGGAAATGCTTAGTAAACACTGGTTACTACTACCTGTATACATATAGTTCATGAGTAAACATAGAGCAGTTGATATGTGCTAAATACTATGCCAGGTTCCATAGATAAGTTTTTTTTAGATCTTATCTCTTCCTACAACAAACTCTAGTAAAGACAAGAAAATGTTTTCAGGATGCTATTCTGGGGTAAGCAGAGGATTTTGGAAGCTGAAATGAGAGGATCCTTATCTCTTAGAATGGGGATAGGACAGTTGTAAATCAGAGAAGGCTTTCTGGGAGATACTATACTTAAATAGAGTTTTGAAGATAGTAGTTTTCAGAGGGGATAGCATGTTCATAAGAGGTAGTCTTGACTATCGTAATTTAACAATGTATTATTGTCATTACATACTTACTATAACTCTGCTTTTTTCTCTATATCACAGTTGTCTGTCCTAAGTTAAACATACTTAGAATAGAAAGTTCTTAAACTTTCTAGTTCACAATACCCTTAATATCTCATAGTTTCCCATACCCCCTAGACGAATAGACATAACTAAAAAATATCACCTACTGAAAAAATCCAAACAATGTGAATAGTCTTAACGTCCCAATATCTTAGTAGGACTATGAAAAAAATAATACACATAAATGGAAAAAATGCATTTTTATTTCATTCTTAAATTACCACATTGACTAGTAAGATGTCTGCACCCACTGATTACCAAACAATTTCTCAAACCCTGGAGTCAGGCTGGATTCTGCCATCTTCATCTTGTCCATTAATTTTCATGCAACGCTTGCTATTTATCACAGCAACCACAGAAAACACAGACTTGCAAAGATGACATCAACGAAAGAAATGTACCACAATTTATTGTTGAAGCTGTGAACTCCTTAGAGTAAGCAATTCACTCCTTATCTGACAAATGCCAAGTATTATCACTTCCCTTAAAAATTTAAAATATCCTGAAGTGCTTTTGGTGAGTGTGCTGCAGGACCCAGGGGTGCCTAAACACACAATTTTGGAATCTTGGCACAAAGATGCATGATGATTCCCAAATTACACAAAGAGAATGGGAAACGCAAACAGCAGCTCTTACAGGAAGAAGGCATGTGTGATGAGAACTGGACTTTACAAAGGCTGTAAGCTGAAGAGCTCAGTTTGACTTAGGTTAAGACTTTCAAACCTCTAAGCAACTCTATAGGAAAGGATTTATGTTTCCATTTTAAAGATGAGAAACCTGAGGCTTAGAGGTTAAGCCTCCAATCTTGCCCATGATTTCATTTCAGATTGATGATTTAAACGCAGGATGTCGGGCCTTCCTGGTGGCACAACGGGTTAAGTGTAGCACTGTGAAGCTGTCAGGCGGCTTCGGCGCGAGTTCGATGCCTGGTTGGGGAGATTCCCACACGGCGTGGCAGACCTCTCCTACTTTGCCCACTGTTCCCCTCAGCAGTGTGTTTTGGTCGATCTGCCTGTTCTGCTCCCCACTCTGTCTCTGGTGAACCCTCTCACTGCCCCACACCTCTGGTCTGAACCCCAGCTTGTATTCAAAAATAAAATAAATCTTTAATAAATAAATAAACCCAGGATGTATGGCTTCTGTCGTCTCTCAAATAGATCATCTTAAAATAAAGAAAACTGGGGCCTCCCTGGTGGCGCAGCGGTTGAGTGCTGTGCTGTGGAGCTGCCGGCAGCACACGTTGCAAGTTCGACACCCAGCCAGGGAGAATTCCACCTGGCGAGGCAGACCTCTTCTGCCTTGCCCACTGCTCCCTCAGCAGTGTACTTCTGATCTGCCTGTTCTGCTCCCCACTCTGTCTCTGGTGAACCCTTTCGCCACCCCACGCCTCTGGCCTGCACCCCAGCTTGTATGTATAAATAAATAAATCTTTAAAAAATAAATAAATAAAATTAAGAAAGAAAACTAGGAGAAGGGGAGTGAAATTGACTACCAAAATAATAACACTTCTTGTATAACATAATCTTTTTGTGAGTGTCTATATACAATTTCCACTTAGAACTTGCGTTTCTCTGAATCGCTGTTAGAAAAAGATAAGGAGATGAAGGAAATGGGTACAAATATTAGTGGAAAATGTGTTCGAAACATCTACATTCTTTCAAAACTAGTCACTAACATGTATCTGGGGCACAAGTCTATTTTTAACTAGCAACAAGACTAAAATAGGTCATTTAAATACAGGAGACTTGACTTTTTGACCTATTTGTCCATTATTTGTGATAATAGTGGAAACTTTGAATAGACTTTGTCCTGACACTGGACTTAATTTTCCATATTAATACTAAGAGACAAATCATCATACTGATGTTTTGAAGCCATATTTCAACAAGTATCTATTGAGAAGGCATGATTTTGGGTCCTAGAGTAGAAGTGGCCTCATTGGATAGTTTACCAAAGAGATCACAATCCCTTCCCAAAGGTTAAGAGGAACATGTACACAAATGTTCAGAACAACTTTATTCATAGTAGCCCAAACTGGAAATACCTTAACTGTCCACCAACTGGAAAATAGGCAACTGTGGTATAGCTATACAGTGGAATTCTACACAACAATAAGAAACTACTGATACACTCAAAAATGAGAATGAATCTCAAGAACACCATGTTGGGCCTCCCTGGTGGCACAACAGGTTAAGTCGCAGCACTATGAAGCTATGCAGAGTCACTGTAGACGAGTTCGATACCAGGCTGGCGAACTTCCCACATGGCGCAGCAGACCTCTCCTTTCTCACCCACTGCTCCCCTCAGCAGTGTATTTCAGTTCATCTGCCTGTTCTGCTCCCCACTCTGTCTCTGGTAAATCCTCTCACTGCCCCCCTCACAACTCTGTCCTACACAGCAGCTTGTATGCATGAATATATCTTAAAAAAAAAAAAAAAGAACACCATGTTGAGCACAAGAAAGCAGACACACAAAAAAAATGGATATATACTGTCATTCTATTTATAGGAAATTCTAATACAAGAAAAACTTGGTGATAGAAGATAGATTAAAGGTTATTACAATGAATAGGAAGTATGGGTATTGACTAGGAAAAGTTCAGAGAGAACTCTCTGCAGTGTTGGAAGTGTCCTATTTCTTTTTTTTTTTTTAAAGATTTATTTTTTATTTATACATACAAGCTGGGGTACAGGCCAGAGGCGTGGGGCGGCGAGAGGGTTCACCAGAGACAGAGCGGGGAGCAGAACAGGCAGATCAGAAATACACTGCTGAGGGGAGCAGCGGGCAAGGCAGGAGAGATCTGCCACGCCATGTGGGATTCTCCCTGGCCGGGCGTCGAACTCGCGTCGCTGCTGCCGACAGCTCCACAGCGCAGCGCTTAACCGCTGCGCCACCAGGGAGGCCCCGGAAGTGTCCTATTTCTTGATGTGAGTAGTGATGACAGCAATATAGCACTATCATATAAATATGACTGAGATCAGGTAAATATTCAACAAATTGTGTATTTTAAATTAATACATTGTGCATTTACTGTAGTATAACTAATAAGGGGGGAAGTTTAAGAATAAAGAAAGGAAAAGGGGGAATGAAATACAGTTCACAAGGAGAAATTCTAGGAATTTTGCAATATAGGTATCCAGTTAAAGTATCAGTTAGAACCTCTGAAATGACAACAAACTAAGTTATTAGTTTATAAGCAGAGCACAATCAAATCCTGTCATCTACTGTTGAAGGGTTTTATTGGTAAAGTCAAGTGAAATTCATTAAGTGGTTTAGGAGACTCCATACATGCAGTAAATATATTCACAAGAACATCAGGTGGCATATAATTAACCCTAAGACCAATGAAACACAAGTATTAAGGAAGGTCACTAAAACATGAGACAAAGCTTCACAACTGCTCTGGAAATAAATGACAATATAGATCTGTTCAGGTACTGTTTACTGTACAACTATTTTTTTTTAACATTTATTTATTTATACATACAAGCTGGGGTACAGACCAGAAGTGTGGGGCAGCGAGAGGGCTCACCAGAGACAGAGTGGGGAGCAGAACAGGCAGATCAGAAATACACTGCTGAGGGGAGCAGCGGGCGAGGCAGGAGAGGTCTGCCGCACCATGTGGGATTCTCCCTGGTTGGGCGCCGAACTCGCAGCATCGCAGGCTGCCAACAGCTCCACAGCGCAGCGCTCAACCACTGCGCCACCAGGGAGGCCCCACTGTACAACTATTTCTGTGAGTAAATATTTTTTCATTGATTTCCAATGCAGGAAATTCAAAGGTGTGTTCCCAATGAGTGGAGTACTTTGTTGAAGAAAGGGGCTGAGAGTTAAAATGGGAATCAGGTTGAAGTCACACCGGATGTTGTGGGGATTCTATCAGTCTGACTGTTGGGAAGGCTCTGTCCAACTCTGCACCACCAATTGCTTCAATTCTCCTAACTTTCACTCTATCTTTGGGATACAGAATGACTACTGTAACTCTTTAGTTGGGAAATGACTTTGGCCTTTCTAACATTTTTTTAAAATTTAAATTAAGTTCTATAAAGGATAATTCAAATTCAAAAGGAATTTAAATTCTTCTTGGGTAAGAGTATTTAAACTCCAAACTTTCAACTCCAAAAACCACATTTATCCCAATAATAAATGTGGGAATACCTATAAATGGGTATGGTTTGAGATGGGAAACATTCCTCTGGACAGATTTAAGAGAATCTTCTTGTTGTGGAAACAAAATGAGTGGGAGCATGGGTGTGATTTCAGCAAGTATACACAGGGATAAGAGAACGTCTGGATGCAGAGACCAGAAAGTCAGGTTGAGATCAGCAATAGAGGCCAAAGCAATTCAGCTGGTTCCTGGAAACTACATGGAAAATTCTTTTTTTTTTTTTTTTTTTTTTTTTTTTTTTT
>PVIJ01008041.1:0-77358 GCA_004024925.1 Scalopus aquaticus | reverse complement strand
AACACAAGGGACCATGGAGATGGATCACGGGTGAATTGGTGGTGGGCTACCCAAGGGGAATATAAAATGTAAAAGACATAAATAACAATAAAAATTTAAAAAAATTCATTCCTTGCTCACAAAATGCATCTATAATATCTTTATAGTGTGTGGATGCATGGCAGGAAACTGCTCTGGAGACAGAAGACATGCCAATGTTATTAAACAACCCATATGTCTGCCTAAAGCATGAGAGTGACTTATTGTAAAGCTTGATATAAACATATATGTTATTTGATAAATTTATAATAGGGTATTTAGCGAAGGTTTAAGTGTTACCAGACACTCAAGGGGTCTCCTAGGCATATTTCCAAAGGAACTCTAATCTCAGCCTTTTCTGAAATTAATTCTAATTATTAACAGAAAGAGACGTTTTATTTTAATTGAAAACATACAGACTTTATATTTCAAAACCAAAAAGCAAAAATAGGTAAAGGGAGAAAATATTAGGGAGCTATAGAGAATATTATTGCTTTCATTTAAGAAGTAGGATATATTAGAGTTATAAATGTCAGTAGCAGAAGGCATCAAACCATGAGTAATATTTGTGTGTGTGTGAGTGTAGTGTGTGAATGTGTGTGTATGTACTTATATTTTATATACATTCATGACCACCAATATTAAATATATAGAGTTGATGTACATACTATATATAGGCACATAAAGTAGATTTATATAACAGGTAGATATTTCATGCTTTATATTTTTATTATATCATATCCCCAAATTAATGAGACTACAGTATGATCATAAAAATCCCAAAATTCTTCAGTCTTTGAGAAACTGCTGCTAATTTCATATAAGTCCCAAAACACATTGATCAAATCAAATCAATGATTATTTGCTTATTAGTCTCTAGTATTTAGACTTTTGCTGTGTGCCATGAGTAACAGAAGGGTGTTCAAATAAGGAAATCTAGTTAATTTACTTAATTTTTCCTGTAACAGAAATATATTCTCACTATTTATAGTCCGTGGTGGAACAATACCTGAGCACCAGTGAGAGACAAGCATAATTTGAGAGACATTGTGATAAGCAGTTGAATATTGTGAACTCTTCAGTGGAAAGGAGATAAAATGATGAAAACAGATCTTTCTGGCAGCAAGCAGGTGTGGATACTGGTGGTAACTAGAGAAAGGACAAGATCAATCTAAAGTTTGGGTGAAAGTCTGAAGCAACCCTGAGAGTAGGAGTTAGGAAAAATAGGTTAACTCTGAAGAAGCATACACACACAGGAACTGAGTGGGTCCCACTCCGTTTTCTTATTAACTTTTATTTATTTTATTTTATATCTACCTATGACCTTTCTGATTCCTGAATGAAATTGTTGTTTACAAATGCAATGAGGTAAAGACAATTCCTGGAGCAGAGAAAAATGAAAAAAGACAGGGAAATTTGAGTTCTTTGCTAAAGGTTAAGAGTAGTCAAGGATACAAGACATTTGGTCAGGATATTTGTAACCAGGAAAAGGTAAGAGTAGGAGAAACAGAGATGGACACAAAATCCAAACTTGATGGCAGGGATGTGACACCCTTCACTCTCATGCCATCTTGACAAAAAGAAATCTGAAGCCGAAGCAATACAATAGTTCACTGCACAATGTTTGATATGTCTCCTGTTATGACATGGACAAACTTCCAAGCCTGTTGGAACTTACCAGGGAGACAAAAAGATGTTCCTGAATGAAGTGGGGTGAAAAGAGACATTAATAAGTGTATTCCCAACAAGAAGATACATGGGAATAGAAAGTGACTGAAGGCAAATATATAGGCATGAACTGATAAGTAGGTAAACCAAGACTAGGACACTGATAATACAATGAAAAGGAAAAGGAAATCTAATTAGGAACATGATTTTTGCTACTGAAATATAATTCTATTTATCTAGAAAAGCTCAAAAATCAGGCTTATCTCTATTCTATCTTTTGTGTACTTTTAATACCTTTGACTTCTATGCTTGCAAGGGTTTTCCAAGAAGTTATTGTTCTGCTCCTTTGTCTTCTACCACTTTGTCCTCTTGTCTGTTGTTGTTTAGGGACCTTTGTGACAGTCTCAGAGCTGCTGCATTTTAACATAAGAATTACTGAAATTTCAGTATCTATATTTTACAACTGCTAAGATTATAATACAAAATGATATTTTCAAGATCTGAAACATGAACTAATGACTTGCAATTCCTCAAATGGTTGACATTAAAAAAGAAAAAGAAAAAAAAAACCCAAATCTTGTTTTCATTAGAAGGAAGGAAATGTTTCATTCAAGTATCTTTTCTCCATTTTCCATCAATGATGTTTATTTCATGGTGGCCTCTATGCTCAAAAAATAGAATTTCTTTTCATGCATGCATATATATGTGTGTGTATATGTATGTGTGTATACATATATATATTATATATATTATATATATACACACATATATACACACACACTTATATATATACACACACTTATATACACACACTTATATATATACACACACTTATATATATACACACATATATATTATATATATATAATATATATATTATATATATACACACACATATACATGTGCGCGCACACGCGCGCGCACACACACACACACACACACACATCTTAATTTGAATGAAACCAGGTAATCTTGTAGGAAATTTAAAGAAATACAAGCTTCTCATTTTCATTATTTCTTTTAGCATTTATTGATTTCTTACAGTGTTCCAGGCCCTCCATTGGTATGGGGAAATTTTAGTATTTTGGGCTATATAGTATATTTAGGAAAAAAGGAAATTAAACAGATAATTACAACTTAATATAAATGTTCTCAAAGGGCAAGTAGAGAGTGCTATGGTGAGGACTGGAGGGGGTAGAAAAGATCAAAATAGAGTTTCCCCTTAAAAAGTGCTATTTAAGCTAAGGATAGTAGACAATAATATAACAAAGTTTGTGTCCTGGAGAGAAACCAGCTCAGTCTTACCGTTCCAAGGAGAAGAAACATTTATGATATGGTGACTTAAATGTAGCCAAAGAATTGAAAGTTCAAATAGGACGAGAATGTTGATTGCGAACATTACAGATATTGACAAGAAGTGAAACTGAAGGAACAAGGAAGAGCGAACATTACATCAGGACTATTAGGATGGTTTGATCTCCAAAAGTATACTAATGCAATATACAACAGTAACGAAATAAAAGAGAAAACTCGTTGTGTGTATATCAAAGATGCAGAATAGGGCATTGGATAAAAGCACACATTCATGAAAATTTCTTAGCAAACTGGAATCAGAAGACCACTTTCTTAACTTCATAATAATCTCTCAATAAACCCCCCAAAATTATTTCACACTAAAACATAGAAAGTATCTCTTTTAAAGTCAGAAACAATGTGCTTTCTAGCACCACTTTCTAGAACCACCACATAATATACTAGCTGGAGACAAACAAAAAAAAAAAAAAAGAAAGGAAATAAGATATAAGAACTAGAAAAATAGAATGGTACATATTTTGGTTAGAAAGTTTCCTTTCCAACTAATTAATAAAGTATTGTATTGTGAAGGGCTAATCCAACCTTTTTTTAATCAACTGAGATGCTGATTAAAGCAAATATTTCAATTCACCAAGCACTCCAGTTAATAACATAACTTAAATGTAGAAAAATCTTTGTGTCAGTGAATTACTAACCAAAGTAAATGGTCCATGTTTGTCTTCCTTCAGTATCTTTTACTATCCAATCTGTCTTCAATTTCCTTGCCAGTTGCAATTCAGTAGTTACTTGAAGTACATAAGCAAACTGTAAATGACTGAAAAAAGCCTTGTAAGTGTAATTTTTAATAGGGTGTCCAATATCTAGTTAGACACTGTGATGACAATAAAATTTATTTTAATAGAATCTTTTAGGAGCTGCACAGAAATTTTATAACAATAGCCTCCCTTAGATGGAAAAAATAAAATGATCCTAACAACAGTTTTGAATATTAACTAATTTGAATATGTAAATTACACAAAAATATAATTCTCTAGGTATCGCTAGCTCTTTGACCTTTAATGAGTTTTCTTCACCTTGTTAACTCTGCTGGCATCTGTCACAGTGAGGCCAAACTTCACAGGAAACATTGTGAATCTAAATGTCACATATGCTCTATGTTTTATATAAGCAATGCTAGATTTATGAATATTATATTATGGGAACAAATATAGCATTATATGAAATTTCAATTCCTTATGATACTGCTTATAAAATATGTAATCTAGTAAGATTTATCTGACTTCCTTAAGTCTTAGTTTATCTGTAAAATGTTCATGATAACCTCTATTTTACACTAATCCATTGGGAATTCAGTGAGATAATTACAGTGACAACTACTTGGGGCTGAATAAATGGTAGTCTCTTCCCTTTACTCAAACAATTCAAGCAATAGCATTAAACACTTTCCAACCTCTCACATTGTCCATTGACTTAAAGCAAGCAAAGCAAACTACCATAAACTAAGGTCCCTGTTAAGAAGGAAAGTGCCAAAGATCGATATTTCATGAGGTTAGGATCTCTATCTTTTTTGTTCATTATTGTGTCCTCATAGTAGAACATATTGCCTGTTTTAAAATGGAAAGTTAATAGAAAATTATTGAAGGAATGAATGAAAGACAAAAAAAAAAAAAAAACCAACTATGAAAGATCCTGAGTATCATCTAGCACAACTACTGTACGTTTTTTATTGTGGTGAAATTTATGTGGCATAAAATTAACCATTTTATAATTTTAAAGTATACTTTTAAATAGCTTTTATTACCTTCACAATGTTGCATAACCACCACCACTATCTAATCTTAGACCATTTTCATCACGCTCTGTGAAATACCCTGTACCCGTTAAATCAACACTTGCCATATCCCCCTCTCTCCCAGTCCCTGTAATGACAATCCCTAAACTGTTTTCTGTCTCTGTCAATGACTTTATTTTTAAATGAAGGGAAACTGTGATCTAGAGACAACATATGACTTCCCAGTTTACCAGTCAGTTAACCTCAGAGATGGTTCATCAACTAAAGTTTGATTCCCTCTAGAGCATTATTGTGGATTGCTTCCACAGCAAACGATAAAGATCTTTTGAGCATCTTCTTCTTAAGAATTGTAACTCAATTTTCCCTTTTTTCAGGGATGCATAAAATAATAATATTCCTACTGACGCTCTCTGTGCTTAAGTAGATGAAGGAAGGAAGGCTTCCCATTTCCCAAAACATGTTTCAAGAATAACTGAACCCTTACTTTTTTCTTAGTGACTGTTCTAAGTACATTACAAACATAAATTTATTTCACCCTTACTATTATGAAATGGGAGCTAATATTCCATTTTTCAGGGGAGAAAATTGAGGCACAAAAAATTTAAGTGACTCACCCACAGTCAGTACATTAACAATTCATTGCTGTTAATAGTATCAAAATTTTAAATGAGAGGGATTGGAAGTAAATAGCTCAGGAATGCAGATGTCAACAATTAATTAGCATTCTTTACCAAAGGATTTCTCAGCTCTCCGAACGTTTCTTAATCTACTCAATAAATTAAGACTCCTTAATTGGTTAACTTTGAATCTCTGAGAAGAAAACATAAGATATTATTTTTCTCAAGCATCTTTGTGTTAAAAACCAATTTATTGAGTTACGGTTGAAATGTAGTAAGTAAATTTATTTGAACAGTTCAATGAGTTTTAACAAATGGAGACATCACATTGTAGAGAAACATTTCATCATCTCCTTCCCAGAGAAGGTCTTCTTCTAGCCCCAAGCAACTACTGTTCTGTTTTCAATCACTAGAGATTAGACTTTTCTTTCCTAGAATTTCATCTATGAATTTATATGTCATATACTCTTTGGGCCTTTCTTCACTTCGTATCATGATTTTTTGATTCATCCATGTTACTACATGTTACATAGTCTTCCTTTTATTGTTTTAAGTTAAACTTTATTTATTTATTCATTTTTATCTTTTCATAGAAGAACTGGAGTGTAGGCCATATTTGCAGGGGTGAGAGGATTCACCAGAGATAGAGTGGGGAGGAGAACAGAAGTATTTACTTAAATATACTGTTAAGGGGAGCAGCGGGTAAGACAGGTCTGCTGCACCCTACGTGGGTTAGCTCTCTGGCTGGGAAACGAACTCAGGTAGTGGAGGTGATAGCTTTGAGACTTAATCCCTAGGCTACCAGGCAGGCACTTTTCCTTTTATTGTTAAATAATATAATATTGTATGGAGAAATTATAATGTACTTATCCATTCATCAGTTATTGGAATACTTTCGTTTCATTTTGTTTTGATGATGCTTCCATTTCGGAAATCACTGATATGGACCCTTGCTAATGTCAGAGTCTTAGATACTTATGGTTCTTTTGGAGAAGTAGAAACCAGAGATAACATGAAAAGAAAAGAAAAAAAAAACAGCTGCTGTTGGGGATCACCTTCTCATGTCTGACATTTTGATGAGCATTTGACATACGTATGTTACCTTACCTAATCCTGGAATGGATAGGAGATACTGTGAGCACAATCAGAAAGTATATTGGGGAAAGTATCTGTGTGAGAGAGAGAGAGAGAGTGTGTGTGTGTGTGTGTGTGTGTGTGTGTGTGTGTGTGTGTGAGAGAGAGAGAGAGAGAGAGAGAGAGAGAGAGAGAGAGAGAGAGAGAGAGAGAGAGTGCCCGTACACACACATGTGTATTTAATCACAGAGAGGAGGTCAAAGAATCTTAACCTTTCTCTCTGGGTGAATTGTGCAGGTTTTTGTGACAGAATGTTAATCTAGCTTTTGTCTATATTGATAGTAAGTGCTTTATTTAATGTAATTAACAAATATGAAGGCTTCGATGTTGAATTTGAAATCCGCTGACCTTGTAATTTTACATATCTTATAGGCAATAAAATGTCCCTATATGGTGTACTGAATCCGTGTCTTGTTTTCACAATTATTCTTATAACCATGCTTACTCAGTTACCATTCCAGAGCTCTCCTCTTCCCTATTACAGCACTTATAAATTAGGGGTTCCATAAGTGCCTTTGTTCAGATTCATTTTCTTCTCTCAGTTAATGAACAGCCATCTGCAGCTGCTCCTCGATCTTAATCCATCTGCATGGAGATGCCATTGTTATATACAAAATTCTATAAATATTGCTATGTTGACAAGCTGACTGCAGGGGGGGGTATTTTCATTATTATTATCCCTGATTAAAAGAGAGGCCAGATTGACAACACAAGGGCTCTGAGGTCCCTTCTCTTCTGTAAATTGTCTGTTCACATAATTATATTTCTAGTAACAATATTACGGTATGCATTACGATCATCATTGTGGTTGTTATTTGTTATTCACTCACTGAGTACCACTTCTGTATTCTGCTGTGTATAAGGCGCAGCATGTAGGAAGACAGAGTTCAGACTTGAAAGGATTAAACATTCTTGTTGTAAAAGAGAATCTTATCAGCCTAACTGAATGGAGCTGTTAAAGTAGAAAATGGTTTCTTATGCCACATTTGCATGCCATGGACAATAGCAAAAGAGTTGAATTGCATCATCTATATGTCAACCCTCCTTTACACAATGAGATTGGTCTGAAGTTCCTTAGGTAAAGCATGATTAGAAGAGAAATGTCTTCATTTAGATTCACAGTATAAAATACTTTTTTAATGAGACAGCTTGAGAGATGACAAATTCACAATTAGTGGGAAGAACTTTCATTATCAGTTACTCAGTCTACTTCTATCCAGCAAAGTGGGAAAGAGGTATAGGTACCATTAATATGGGGGGAGAGGATCTACTTTTTGTATGCCTAATATATACTGAGTGCTGGGAACACAGTTGTGAACAGACAGATAAGATTCCTAGCTGTGGGGAGGTTGTAATCTAGTGGACTAAGGCAGATACTGACCAAGTAATCACAATTGCTTTCATATAAAAGTTTAGGGTGCTGTGTAGCAAGCATTGGGAAGACTGTGGTTGTGGGAAGCCTCCAAGCATTGACCTGTAGTAGGTTAATGTGGTTCCCAAATGCTGGCTTAGTCCTTATCCTCAGAAGGTGTGAATGCTACCTAAGTTAGGAAAAGGATCTTTTCAAATGTAACAAGAATCTTGGGATAAGGAGATCATTCTGGATTATTTGGTAAGACTTAAATCCCATAACAAATGTCCTTGTAAGAAAAAAACAGGAAAATTTGAGACAGAGAGAAGAGGAAATTTGAGACAGAAAAAAAAAAAAAGACAGAAAAGAGGAAGAGGCAATGTGTGGCCTGGAGACAGAGACTAGAGTGGTGTGGCCAAAACTGAGGAATGCTTTCAGTCACCAGAAGCTGAACGCCTCAAAGAATAGACTCTCTAAAAACCTCCAGAGAGCTTGTGGCCCTGCTGATAACTAGATTTTGGACTTCTAGCCTCCAAAACTGTGAGAGAATAAATTTCTATTTTTTAGGTCTTCTATTTTGTGATGATTTGTTACAGTAGCTCCAGGGCACTAATACATGACCCATGATCTATTTCTTCTCCAACTATCTGCAGGAACTTCTAAAGGAGAAAAAAATAGTAGGTGACTCTTCTCTTGTAATCTCCTTTAAACAGGATAACTAGACCTCCAGGCCAATAGACCTGTATTCACTAGTAAGAGAGTCCTTACCTATGAACCTCTAAGAAGGTTGTCTCTGGTTTAGAATTGCTTATGGTTGCAATATACGGCTCTAAGAGGCATGATTCTAAAGTGAATATACGCCCCTCTGAGGATAGAAAGTGAACATTTCATAACTGAAATACATAGCTCATATTTAACAAGCTGGATTAAAGGTTCTATGCTGATTCAAAAGGAAGGAAGGGAGGATCTGGGAGGAACTTAAAAAATTATTGGCTTCGGGCCTCCCCGGTGGTGCAGCGGTTTGGCGCTGCGCTGTGGAGCTGTCAGCAGCGGCGACGCAAGTTCAACACCCGGCTGGGGAGATTCCCACATGGCGCGGCAGACCTCTCCTGCCTCGCCCGCTGGGCCCCTCAGCAGTGTGTTTCTGTCGATCTGCCTGTTCTGCCCCCCACTCTGTCTCTGGTGAGCCTTCTCACTGCCCCACGCCTCTGGTCTGTACCCCAGCTTGTATGCATAAATAAATAAATCTTTAAAAAAAATTATTGGCTTCTCAGTTGTCTGTGAATTTTGATAATTTGTTTTCTAGAAACTCTTAGTAAATATTGACATTTTGTACAATCTTTGATTTGTGTGAAACTGACTTGATCATCTGAAGCCTAACAAACCTCCAACAGAGCCTTTATGATAATTTTCCCTGCAAAAGCTATACGTAAACTGAGATCTACAGAATATGTAGTTATTAACCTACTTGGTAGGCAGAATTTTAAAATGACCCCAAGATATTATCAGCTCCCTGCTGTGTGTAGCACCCCCTTTGAGTTTGACAACCTGTGCCTATGATGAACATTCTTTCCCTAGTCCAGTTACGTTAAATGGCACAGGTAATGGATAGGTAGGCACTCCTGTGATTGTACTACATTGTGTGAGACGATCTTCACTGACTAAAGATGGATTCTCTTGTTGATCTTGTTGTGAGAGGACCTAAGAGATAACCATGTCACAAGGGCTGGAGCTGTTGAGGATGATCCTCAACCAAATGTTAGCAAGAAAACAGGGACCTCTATTACATAACTACCAGGAATTGAATTGTACCTCTATGGTGAGCATGGAAGGATATTCTTCCCTGTCCTCCAGAGAAAATGTTGCTTACCTGACACCTCATTGCAACATGGTGGGCAAAGGAGAGCATATAACTGAATTATGCCTGAAGCCCCGGCCCACGGAAACTAGGAAACTACTTTGAGTCACTAAGTTATGTTAACTTGTTAAACAGAAAACAAAACAAAAACAAACAAGCAAACAAAACAGAAAAAAACAAAACAAAACTAATGCGGCCATTCAAAGAGTACAGGAATTGAATAGAATGTTTCAGATAAAAGGAGTTGTGAAAGCGAGAACTTAATACAAAAAAAGTCTTGGCGTGGTACAGTGATTGCTGGAGGAGGATGTCTACAATGAGGTTGAAGAGGGAGACACAGGCAGATCATACAGGGTTCTGGGATTCAGGTAAAGGATTTTAAATTCTGTCAGGTAATGGAAAATACCTAAGGGTCTTAAAGCAATCGAGTGATATGATCAAACTTGAGATTTTCTAAGATCATTGTGTTAGTTTGCTATTGTTGCTTTAACAAATCACCACAAATAGTGCTTTAAAGCAGCACACATTAAATTTCTTATTATATAGCTCTTGGGTTCAAGTCTGATATGGCTCACAGCGGCTAACATCCATGTGATGGCGAGGCTATATACCTTTCTGAAAATTACAGGAAACAATCTGCTTCTTTGCCATTCTTTGGCTCATGACCCTTTCCTCCACTTGCAAAGCTGGTAATATTCATGTCTCTGGACAGTCTTCTATAGTCATATTTCCCTCTGACAACAGCCAGGAAAGGTTATCAATTTGAAGGATTTGTGATTATATTGGTCCATACAGATAATCCAGTATAGTCTCTTATCTATAAGCCCTTCACTTAATTATCTCTGCAACTTCACTTAATTATACTGCACTACATTTTGCAGTGTAGGTAATACATTCACAGGTTCCAGGAACTGACACATGGAGGTTTCTGAAGGCCATTTTTCTGCTTGTGCACAACCACACTGACTGTCTGTGGAGAACAGATGAGGAAGACAATGTAAAAGACCATTCTAGTGGTTTAGGAGAGATGTCCTGGGCATTCAAGCCAGAATGGGATGGAGAGACCTCATCAAATTTGACAGCTATAGGGGTTGTGTTTGTATTTGATGTGGATGTAGAAGTAGAAATTAAGGGAAATCAAGAATGGCTGTCAGGATGTCAGCCTCAGGATCTCTGTGGATGGTGGTCACATTTGCTGAATTAGGAAATATTGAAGATGAAGTTGGTTTGTGCTGCTTATATCTGTACTAAACAACATTCTTTCACATTTCTAAATATAACCTCCTCCTTTTACCACCACAGGTAAATTTGTCTTCATGCTTTCAAATGGGGTTAGTGAATGGGTCAGGAAAAAGAAATCAAAAGAAGAGAAGAGTGTGAGGACTGGATATTTATCTCATTGGCTCTCTTCCTGCAGGGTTTTCCAGGGTTGGTTTTGTCCCACTAATGCACAGTCCTCTCCATAAAATGCTCTGTTTGTATCTCTCTGTGTGTGTCTGTCTGTGTCCTCTCTTTCTCCCACCTTGCCCCCCCCTGCCAAATACCACTTCCTTCCCTTGCCCTGTAGATCCTGGAGTGTTAATAGCTTCCTGCTATCACTAGGCCCACAGTAAAGCATATAATTTTTTTTCTACACCTTGTCCACAATTTTGCCAATCGTTGCTTTATTTAAATTTCTTCTATTTTCTGCCAGAATAATTTTAGGCATATTGATGATTATAAGACATCCCAGAGGAAATTCAGATACATAGATGTGGAGTAAAGAAGCAAAACGTGAATTAGAGATGTGAATGTGGATGTTACAAGCATAAGGATAATAACTGAAAGTTTAGCAACTGATCAAATCATTTGAGAAGGAAGTATGGAGTTAAAAAGGAATAAAAGCTTACCAGAAAGTACAGAGGTATTCTAATAGTTAAAGCTGGTGGCAAAGAGAGGTGAATACAAGAAATTAGTGAAATATGAGAGAAAGCATGAAAAGAGTATCGTAAGAAAGGACAAAAGGGATTTTATTAATGAGCAAGGGCTGCCATAACAAAACACCATAGACTAACCTAAATGTTATTTTTCATAGTTATGAAGCATAGATGTCCAAGGTTAAGATGTTTGGTATGGTCAGTTTCTATTGTGAGCTCTTTTCCTGGCTTTAATATGGCGTGGTAGCCTTTTTACAACATCCCCACATGTTAGAGGGAGAAGGAGAGAAAGTTCTGGTACCTCCTCTTACCTCAGCACTAATCCCATCATGAGAGCCCCACTCTCATTTAAACCTAGTTATTTCACAATGTCCCTATTCCTAAATATCATCACCTTGGCATTAGGACTTCAACATATGAATTTTGGGGAAACAATTTGGTCCAGGATTTAAAATGGTGAAGTGATCAACTGTGTCAAAAAACTGCTGAGAGGTAAGTTACAGGGGATACTGAAAAATGACCATTAGGGGCCTCCCCGGTGGCGCAGCGGTTAAGCGCTGCGCTGTGGAGCGGTCGGCAGCGGCGACACGAGTTCAACGCCTGGCCGGGGAGAATCCCACATGGCGCGGCAGACCTCTCCTTCCTCGCCCGCTGCTCCCCTCAGCAGTGTGTTTCCATCTATCTGCCTGTTCTGCTCCCCACTCTGTCTCTGGTGAACCCTCTCGCCGCCCCATGCCTCTGGACTGTACCCCAGCTCGTATGCATAAATAAATAAATCTTTAAAAAAAAAAGTTTAAAAAAAAAATGACCATTAGGTTGGATGCTATAAATGATTCTTTTGATAACGATGCATTAACAACTTCATATAGTCATTTGCTAGGTGCTAACAGCATCTAAAGTATAGTCACTGAACTCATGAAATTTCCCATCCAGCTACAGTCAAGCCACAAATAAATAAATATGTATCAATTTAAAAACAGTAGTAAAATAAATTAGTACAGAGCTCTATAAAGGTCTGGTTAAAAAAAAAAAGAATTCCAACTCTCCTTTATTGGGTTTTATTTAGATGTTAGACACTATGCCAAGGGCAATACATATATTATCTCATTCTAATCTTTGAAAAAACATACTACAAAAAGGGAAGTCATTATTATCATTCCCATGATTGTATTTTAAGAGTAAAGGGAATTGAGACTTGGAGAAAATAAGTAATTTTCTATGAATTTTAGCTAATAAAAAAGAGGTAAAATTCAAACCTGATTGACACCAAAACTCAGGCTTGGTGTACTGTGCATTTCAGGTTATAAATTTATTAAAATAATCATGTTTTTCACCTTGTTAAGAACAGCTAATACACTGTATATGGATTCAACATAACTCTCGGAAATTTTTAAAAGTACTTTTTATTTCGAAATAATTATAGATTTGGGAGTTGCCAAAGTGTAGAAAGATCTTGGGTACCCACCCAATAGATACATTTTACATAACAATAATACAGTATCAAAACCAGAAAGTTGACACTAATATGTATTGTGTAAACTCTGTCATTTTATCTCAACTGAAGAGTTGTGTAGCCACCACAATTCCATCACTGCAGAGACTTCACGCATGCTGCTCCTTTATAATCACATCCACACCCCATTATTCCATCACTCTTAATCCCTAGCAACTCTTACTCAAACTCTACATCCATTGCTATAATTTTGTCATTTTGAAAGTTCTATAAACAGAATCATACAGTACAGTACCTTTTGGGATTGTCTTTTTTTTTCATTAAGCATGATGCCCTTGAGTTCTATTACAGTTGTTCCATGTGTCAGTGGCTCATTCTCTTTTGTGGTATTGCATGCTAAAATGTACCAGTTTGTTTAATGCTCCACCTATTAAAGGGCATTTTTGTTGTTTCCAGTTTTGGACTAATTCAGCTACGAACACTCATGTACAGGTTTTTTGTGTGGACATAAATTTTGTCCTCAGACATAAATGCCCAGGAGAGCAATGATTGACTCCTATGGTAAGTGCATATTTAGTTTCTTAAGAAACTGCCAGACTATTTCCCAGAGTGGCTGTATGATCTTACATTCTCATCAACAATGTTTGAAAAATCAAGTTTCTTAGCCTCTTTAGTGGCACTTGGCATTTTTACTATTTTTTATTTTAGCTATTTTAATAGGTATACAATTGCATTCACTATGGACTTAATTTGCATTTCCCTAATAGCTTGTGATGCTGAACATCTTTGGTTATTTGCCGTACCATCTGTGTATCATTTTTTGGTGAAATATCTCTTCAGATCTCTTGCCCGTTTCCTAATTGGATTTTTTTTTTACTATTGTGTTTTGAGAGTACTTTAAATATTCTAGACCCATGTCTTTTGTTAAATCATATCCAATTTATGATTTACAAGTACTATAAGTATTTTCTCCCAGTCTGTAGCTTACACTTCCATTGTCCTAACAGGGTCTTTTGCAAAGCAAAAGGTTTTAATTAACTGTATATGTAACATATACATGTAATATACAAATATAATTTATATGTGTGCATAGATATGTACATATATATATATATATATTTTCCTCTATAAACTATAGAAACATCAGCTTAGAAGTCTTTTCTGGTGACTCATCTGGATCAGAAATCCTGCTAATGTTTACAAGTCTTGTCCTGGAAGTAGCACACAAATTAGCAAATGTCATGGCTTATTCTACATCCAGAATTTTAGAATAATATCCCAAACACATGTAAAGAAGAAGTTGCTACTAATCCATGTAAATTGTACATTAAGATGACCTATACTTAACAAAATATTCGAAACACTTTCATTCAGGATAATAACTATTTCGTAAGCAGCATGAGAGGAATTTTCAAAGCCTGAGATTAAGAAAATTGGGAGATAGAAGATATACAATTGGGAGAATTGGGAGATAGAAATAGAAAATTGGGAGATAGAAGTTATATAATTTGATACAATTTCTTTAGCTATCAAAGTATATAGGAAATAACTGTGCTACATTTCATAGTTGATTAATCAAAACACATACATTGGGGAAAGTAAAATCCAAACTCTCAGAGGCTGTGTTTTATAATATGCATTGAGAAATATCCTTCGAAAAGTTAACTCTATGGGATGACTAGGTTTATTGTTGCAGTAAAGTGAAAATGAAAATAATTACCTAGCTATTTAAGTTGTCTAGATTTTATTTTCTTTACTGATTTAAATCTCTTTAGGAGTGTTAACACAAAACAAGAAGGTGGGAATTTCTCCTTCAAAGTATTAGATTCAGCATTATTAATCCCAAGATTCAACTAATAGTTGAACTGTACATTGTAACTATATATGGCATTATTTTAATTACTGTCTGGCTAGCAGGTAATTTAAATATATGCATAGCTAATCTCTATTAGCTGAGGGAAATAGATTTTCTTAGCATTTTTTATAATCACAAAGATTAAATACAGGAATAACCAAATACTCTAAATTCTAAAATGATTTTGTCTCTATAGCATAATTTTAATATTTTATTTGAATGATCTTCCTAATATGCATTTGTAAGATATGTCCATATTTTTAATTTAATAGTATGCCCAACAGTATTCAGAGTTGTCTTGCCAAGAACATACATATTTTACAAGATGCTTGTTTGAACTCTGAAAAAGAGGCAATTTTGAAATGAATGGACTTGCGGCATATAAAACATTCCACAAAGCTACCCAGCTTTTTCTTCCTTTCTGTGAGCTGCCAGTTTTGGACAAAGAAACTTTTATAACAGTGATGGACTTGCAGAATCATCCAAGACCACCCTTTCCATGAAGAAGGGGTCAGCAATTTGATAAGGTGCTGGCGGATTGACCTTAACACCAGGGGCTGTCCAGCTGGGGCTTAGTGTTCATTCTGTCCTTTCAATTGAGTTTCTAACAGATTCTTGAGGAAATAAGGGGGAAAGGGCAAAATTGCTTGAAAATCAGAATGTACAACAAAGGGCAAGAAACACAGGAACAAAAATGTTCTCCAGATAAGTCTTTCTAAAATCAGCCTTATGTGTTATGGAAAAGGCAGACTTATGAATGACAAAACAATATCCTCTGGCCCAATGATATAATTATTTCCTTTGGTGAGAGGTATGGAACTCCTGGAACCCATTTTATTAATTCTTATAATAAAACATCAATCTAATGTATCCCAAATTGAGTCTCTCTCTCTCTCTCTCCCTCCTCCCCCACTTCATGAAGCAGGAGAGAGGCTAATGGCAGTTTGCCATGGATATGTGATACCCTGGCAAGAAAATACCTCATTTTCTATCACAAACATATGGTCTGGTAATGGCTTTACATTATATTCCTTTAGTGTTTTATTCCCTTTTTTAAGAGACCTCTTCCAGACAAGAGCAATATGTTTTCTTGTTGACCTATCATATCAATGTTAACACAAGTCTACTTTTTAGAATTTTAACAATAGTTAAAAAGTTAAAACTTAACCTTTTGTTATTTGTGACTTAAGTTCTGATTATGCTAATAAAATTAATAGCTGGTACTCACCTATATTGAAGTTATTTATTTCTCTATTTACCTTGCAATTAAGCCATTTGCTCCCTCTTTTCAATGATTAACGCTCCTCAAGTTATAACTGACTAACTGGAAATGTGGACAAAATGTGACAACTAGGACAGTAAGACTCTAAACTTACTGTGCAAATTAGAGTCCCACAAGCCAAATCTGGTCCCCAGATGTGTTTTTATTTGGCTTAAAATGTTTATACATCTTTTAATTAGTTATCAACCTTTAGAAAAAATGGAAGATTTCAAAAAGAAATTTTGATTCTCAGTTTCTTTAAAGTCTCACTGGCAGTACTGGCTCAGCCTTTCACGCAGCAGCACCTGATAGAAGCTGAGTGGTGCTGCCTCTTCCCAGGAGCAGGTCCTCTCTGGTTCACCTCAGTCCCACACACCAGGCCTCACACTTTACATTTGTTATCTCACCCCGTTGACCACCGAGTTTGAGCTTCCCCTTTTCAAATAAGCTATATGGGGACTTTGGAAAAAAATGGTGATGTGTGACCTTGAGAAATATACAATCATAAAAGGCAAGTAGCTATCCTCAAATATAAGAAGGATTGTTCTGGAAGCTGGGTGAGGGAGAGAGGAAGGTTTTAGATTAGTAAAGTGCTGTTGCTTCCCTACGCAGACAAATATCTATAGAAAGGCAACTCTGCCTAAAAGCAGTGAGAACATCTTGAGTGACAATGGGCCAACCAGAAAAGGAATGTTCTACCCTAGGTCAAACAGTCTCCTTCTACTGGAAGTGAGCCAGAAGGTGTGGGGGTGAGTGAGCCAATGGAAACAGTGACCTCTGAGGTTACTAGTGACTGCCTCCAAAGTCCCCCTTCACGGCTCCATGCATCTGTGAAATAGTGTAAAATATGTATTGCTTAATTTTTCAAATCCTCTTTAGAGCTGTAAAATGAGGATTATGCTAACTGGAAAAAAAGTTTGAAATTTAAAAGCATTTTATGGATATATAGTACATCTTTGACATATTTTTGGATTCTGGGATAAAGCTTGGTGAATGACATTATTCTCCTGAATCACGGAGAGTTCCCTGATTAGATTTGTTTCAGAGTGTTACTCTCCAGTCATAGGGCATTTGATATCCTTTCTAATAACACATGGCAATCAGATGTGCAGCTTTACTTCTGGAGGAAACATTGATTATTTAAAAAAAACAGTAACATCAGCACAACTGTCAGGGAAAAAAAACGCAAAAAGCACAATGGTTTTGAAAATCACTCTGAAGTTTTTATTTGCTCAAGTTTTTAGAGAAAGAATATATAATTCCCCTTAAGTCTTTACAAACTACTGAAAATTTTACAATAATTGCTTTGCAAAGAAACAATTATTAGAAAAGGTTAAGATTGGTATGAGCATCAATAGATTCCAGCCTTTTCTCAGTTAAGGTTTTGCCTTTTTTTATATAGATCAGGGATTGCAAAGGAACAGCCTGCAGGATAAAACCAGCCTACGTTGCCTTTGTAAATAAAGTTTTATTAGAACATACCACACTGTTTACCTATTGTGCTACAATGACAGCTGGGTAGTCCCAGCACAGACAATCTGACCCACAAAGCCTGAAATATTTACTACCTGGTCCTTAACAGAAAAAGTTCGCTGACCTCCCTGACACAGACTAGCTAACTCATACTATTTATATCACTAATTTTGGTCAGTAAAACAAAAAGTCAAGTAAGATCCTGATGTTATCATAGAAGAAAATACCATATCCTCCTGCTTTGCTGATAAACAAAGACAGCTTTTTCTTTCAACTTCTGACTGCTAAGTTTCTGTTTTCACTTT
The DNA here is from genome assembly GCA_004024925.1 of Scalopus aquaticus. Lineage (NCBI taxonomy): Eukaryota > Metazoa > Chordata > Mammalia > Eulipotyphla > Talpidae > Scalopus > Scalopus aquaticus. Next base: position 59,343 of record PVIJ01008041.1, on the reverse strand, counting down.
ACACCTACTGAGACACAAAATTCAACATTTTTTTTTTTTTGGTTGTTTCTCACAAAGTATTCACTCACAGAAGTATCCGTGAGCTATGTAGATTTTATTAAAGTGTTTGTGGTGCTCGGCAGGTGTAAGAAAGGTGTGACTTTCCCATAGTAAACAATTTTTGAATCCCTTTTAAAACTTTCTCCGAGTTCTTTCTGCCTGAAATTTGCTAAAAGCTCAGTGGATTTTTTTTTTTTTCTGTAGAAGAACTGGGGTGTGGGCCAGAGGTGTGGGGTAGGGAGAGGATTCAACAAAGACAGAGTGGGGAGCAGAAAAGGTGAGTCTACTGAAATACACTGCTAAGGGGAGCAGAAGGCGAGACAGGAGAGGTCTGCTGGGCCATATGTGGGATAGCTCCCTGACCAGAGATTGAACTTAGGCCATAGAGGTGCTGGCACTGAGATTTCTAGGTCACCAGGGAGGCCCCAAAAACTTAGTGAATTTTTTTAAAGATTTATTTATTTATGCACACAAGTTGGGATACAGGCCAGACGTGTGGGGCGGTAAAAGGGTTCACCAGAGAGAGAGGGGAGCAGAACAGGCAGATCCATGGAAATACACTGCTGAGGGGAGCAGCGGGGGAGGCAGGAGAGGTCTGCTGGGCCATGTGGGAATCTCCGTGGCAGGGTGTTGAACTTGCGATGCAGCTGCTGACAGCTCCACAGCGCAGCGCTTAACCGTTGCACTACTGGGGAAGCCCAACTTAGTGAATTTTTAACCAGAGTTGCCCTCATTCTAGTTTTCCATTTCATTTGGAGAAAAGTAGATCATCACTTCATTGCAGAATAGGGTCTTTTGTAATCTCTGGTCAAAATGTGGAGATCATGTATTTGTGGGACTAATCTAGTTCACTAATATTGATGTCTTCTATTTCTTCTAATAATATATTTTTCACATACTCTAGAAAAGTAACAATAGTGCTTGTGATGCTGAGATTTACAACTCCAACAGTTGTCCTAGAAATTACATTTTGAATAATGGAATGGAAATAGATTGTTGCTTAATATAATTTGTATTTACAGCACAGTGAGTGGCTTTTATTCAAAGGACTTCTGTGACTGGTGGTATGACAAAGTATTAAAGACTCCTATTTCAACACTTAGAATAATGTATAAAACGGAAGCCACTTTAGACAAAAATCTTAGCTCAGGAGTGAAGGAAATCCACAGAACCAAAAGCTAAGATGGTAGCCCCAAGAGTTTCCGGAATTTTCTTCTATGTAGCACATAGTCACCTGGATCTCTCCCAGGAACATCAACTTCTCCTCTCTATTTTGTGAATACTTTTTAGCTCCGACTCAGCCCTTACCATCATAATTCCATATAAATTTGCCTCAGAAAGAAAAATGATCTCTCTGGTGGGAGTCCACCTCTTCAGAAGGTAGTTTATGATTTGTGCCAGATTGGTACTCCCCAAAACCCTCCCAAGCAATGGTTTCAAAGTTTTCTCCAAATAAATGTAAGGTTCATCTCAAGAAGAACTCTCTTAACATGAAATTTTCTCATTTAATTACCCAAATTGGAAAAGCAATCAGGTGAATAAGCAGAGAACAGTATTCTGTGAAGCAAAGAGGATAGCACATGGTCCTTTCTTTCCCATGACTGGGCGGGGGGTGATTTCTGAGAAGCAATAAGCTAGGGGCAGAGTGGGTCAACAGCCCCCTCCAACAGTTCAGAAGCCATGTGTGCATCCGTTCCAATATATTTCTCTACCTCTTCCAGATCCTCATTGAAAAGTACCACTGAATTAGTGTTTTTGTGTCCTTTGGGTAGATTCCCAAAAGTGGTATTGCTGGGTCATATGGTAGCTCCACGTTTATTAATTTGAGGAAATGCCATACGGCTTTCCACAGTGGTTGGACCAGTTTGCATTCCCCCAGCAGTGTAAAAGAGTTCCTTTTTCTCCACATCCTCGCCAGCATTTGTTGTTGCCTGTTTTTTTTTTTTTAATGTGCGCCATTCTCACTGGTGTGACATGGTATCTCATTGTGGTTTTGATTTGCATTTCCCTGATTATAAGTGATGTTGAACATTTTTACATATGGCTGTTGGTCATTTGCTTTTCTTCTTTGGAGAAGTGTCTTTTTAGCTCTTCTGCCCATTTTTTGACTGGATTGGTGACTCTGTTTTTGTTGAGTTATCTACCCAAAAGACACAAAAACACTAATCCAAAAGGATACATGCACCCGTATGTTTATTGCAGCACTATTTACAATAGCAAAGATATAGAACAAACCCAGATGCCCAAAAATAGATGACTGGATCAAGAAGATGTGGTACATTCACACAATGGAATACTATTCAGCATTCAAAAAAGATAAACACATGCAATTCACAGCAACATGGATGGAACTAGAAAGGATCATGCTCAGCGAAATAAGCCAAAAGGAAAAAGAAAAATATTGAATGGTCTCACATATAACAGGAATATAGGGGAACCAAATACAAGAGCGTCAATCAGCGAGGCGGGGGGATTGGGGCTCAGACCAGGGGAGAGGGGAGCACAGGGGACTGTGGTGATGGTTCACGGGTGAATTGGTGGTGGGAAACCTACGGGGAATATACAGTAACGTAAAAGACACAAATAAAAATAACAAATAAAATAAAATAAAATAAAAAGTACCACTGAAGATGACTTTGTAAGCTGATGTCTACCAATGAGCAGTACAAAGCAGAGGTTAGTCAGTTTGAATGGAGAATAGGAATTGTGAATAGCAAATTTTGAGACTATATCAGTAACACAGAACACTGATGTTAAGAGATGCTTTTCCGGAATTCAAGTGAAACACGGAATACCTTGAGGATCCAATGGGGAGCTTGTGAAAACCAAGAGTTACATCAAAATAGTTAAAAGTTTCTGATACTGAGCTGACTTCCTTCTGATTAATTCTTGAGATCTTAACTGAAATATTACTTTTCTAAAGAAAATTTTCCAGACACATCCTGAAACACTGTCATATCCATTTAGTATTTACTCTCCCAACCCTTGCATTTGTTTCCTTGCTATCACATCATTACAGTTGCATCATTAATTATTTTTGAAATTCATATTAATGAACATACACTCTCTAAATGCAAATTCTATGAAGGGGGAGACCTTGCCTGTCTTAGTCACTGCTCCATTACAGAACCTAGCACCTGCCAGTCATGTAGTTGGTTTTGTTAAGTGAAAGAGCTATAAAATTATGACAGTCATCTGCTTATAGTCATTATAATATTACATCTGTTTACAACGTACCTTTGAGTCGTTTTTTCAAACTTTTATAAACTACTATCCAGTAAGAAACACATCATCTGTCCTATCATGGAATATACATACATGCACACAAAATTAATTTTAAAAAATGCTCTAAACAATACTGATAATCATCACATGCAGTTTATGTATAAATTTTAAAATTTCTTCTGTTTCAGTTTTCTAAAATGTTAGTCATGACTCTAAATTGATTTTTGATTTTGAGTTGTACCCTAAGTTTGAAAAACCCTGCCTTAGGGCACTGCATAACATAAGATGCAATTAAATATTAAATGTGCTAAACTTTGCTTTCAGACTTTGGTCTCCACATATTTTATGGAATTCAGACAAAAAGATTTTGATAGAAGCAACAAAATAACTTGTTCAAAGGCTCCTCCCAAATTTTATTTAACATTCACTTGGGAAGATTCCACTGTAGGTACTTACAGGTAGAGGGCGCTGTGGGGAAGATGGCCCAGCATGCCACAGTCCATTGTGTCCTAGGGTAATAATGTACTTGCAGCAAGTGTAATTTACCTGACATTCTCACTCTAAATTTATAATTAGATGTGAATTTCTTGCCCAGTTTTACTACATCCGACTAACATATGCTGTGCTACAGATGGAAGTCCCAGGTTATTTAGCATCAGGGACCCTGGGGTCTTGTGATTCCAAATTAAACTTGGGTGTGCATATAAACCATGTAAATTAGACTGTGATCACATGTTCAGCACTGCTGAAAAGAAATCCTGCAACAACTCTGGAAACACAATGCATCCAATGTATTGCGGGCCGGCTTCCTTTGCTGGAAACATTTGATTTGGAGTTTGAAAAGTTTTGAAAGTAAACACTCAACTACGCATGACTGGATGCACTTGTTTCCTTGGCCACCAAAACAGGCTGGGTGGCTAGGCATGCTTTGCAACATTCATCCATCTCAACAGATTTGGAATAAAGTTAGTGAACTGACCAGAATTTTTGTGGATTCAGTATATGGAAAATATTCTGACATGTGGAGGGCTGGAATTGTATTCTTCTATGGGTGATACTGTGTTAGTGGGAGGAAGGTTTTTTGTTCTTTCTCTTGCCTGAGTGACACACAGGTCACCTAAAACCTTTCTGCACAAAAATTACTCTGACTCTGGTCTCTTTTGAAAGAGCTCACACTTTCACAGCTGAAGAGTGGCTGCAGGCAGATGAGCACTGCCTAGCACTGGGGGCATAGCACCACTCTCCTCCACGCTATACTGACTTCCCTCTCCTCTTTCCAAGGGTGTCATACCTTAAATTTGTGAAATAACCTTTGTATTGAAAAGTAAATCTTGAAAGTAAACTTTGTACAGCAAATACAGATATCATAAGTACATGTCAATACATTTTACAAAATGAACATACTCATACAACTAGGGCTCATAAAGAAACAAATATTTCTAGGACAATCTTTGCCTTCCAATCATTATCTGTTCCCCAAAGGTAACTATTATACCTTCATCTAATAAGATAGATGACTTGCTCTTTTTCAAGTTTTATATAAATGTGTTCTTGAATGTTCTGCCTTAAATCAGGCTTCTGCCAGTCCACTTAATATTTATGAGCTTCATCCACCTGGTTGACTGTGGTTGTTTGCTCATCCTTCACTTTACTTGATAAATATAATACAATTTTTACATCCACTCTACAGCTAATGAACACTTTGATTGTTTCCAGTTTGGAGCAAGTATAATACTTCTGTGAAAGTTCCTGCACATGTCTTTTAGTAACTGCATACACATTTTTATTGCTATATGCAGGAGCAGAATTGTGGGAACATAAATTATAAGGATATTGAGCTTTAACTGAAATCTCTAAGCAGTCTCCAAAGTGGTCACACAATTTACACTCACCAGACTAATAATCTGCCTTCTCGTTGTGTCTGTTGTTTTAATTTTAGCTGCTCTGGTAAGTATTTTTAATTTATTAAAGAACATGGATTTGGGAATTAAACAGACACAACTTTTATTCTTGTTGTGTCATGTTCTAGCAGTTTATGACATCTCAAGTCATGTTTCCTCCCTTAATCTTGTGTTTCTCATCTGCAACATGGCAATAAAAATAGTTATCACATAGGAGAGTCGTAAATAATAAATGATTAATGGGTGTGAGATAATAACTATAACTTCTTATGCATCTATTATATACCACTTAAGTGTTTGCCTACACCAGGGAGCTTAAGACAGCACTTATGAGCAATACCAGTGATAACAGCTGTGTTTCCCACCATCAGACTTTATACATCTGGCCCCTTGTAGAGTCTTTGTCAGTCTTTCCATTGTTTCCAGAAAATTGGAATGTTCTGTCTCCCAAGACTAAGGCAGGCGAATCTAGTGTTTTAGAGTGGTTCAAAGAGTGTATCAAGATGTTGCTGGGACAGACGTGATTGGTTATTAATGTCTGCTATTTCAGGGCTCAGAGTCCCAACATCACGTAACAATGTCATGACAGAAACGGCTTAGAGGAAACAAGGAACTAGCAGGTGAAGACACGGACTTTTATTTTTCACCAAATTAAGAACAAGAAATGACTGCTTGGGGGCATCAATCATGCTTTCCAAGTGCTTTTATTATAGAGTCTATGTATGAATGTACTCATTTGTCAAAACTTCACCACATCTTCTTCTGCAGAGGTGTCATGTTGCCTTAAGAATTGAACAGTAAAATTGTTTATAGTCTGTCTTCCTACCCAATTTATGGAAACGTAAAAAAAAATAACCTCAGATTTTAAAAGAATAAATCCACGATTTTCAGAAGACATAGAAAACCCTTAGGTTGGCAAATCTTGCTCACAAGTGGTATCAATTCTACAGCACTTCAATAGGCAAGGTTTTGTCTACACAACTGGAAAATAAACATTTAAGTGGAAATACAGCAGCACAGAGAACTGTAGTTGTATGCTGGAAGTGTACTGCTCACTCTCCCTCTTGTTTCTGCTGCATTATTGGGGAGGGGAGGAAGAGACATAATTTTCATACTTTCTTACTGGCTATTAAGGGACCCTTTTGAGTTCGCAAACATAAGCCTCTTAGTTCTTACTGAACCATGTTCTCACTTGTCTTTAAGTTTAACAAATAATTATAGTGTCCCTCCAATGTAAGACTGTTTAGAAACCATAGAAGACTGATTGTTAATAAACCTAAAACACATTTGCCCAACATAGTTCCTTTAATTTTTAAAGGCTTGTATAATTTAAGGGAATTTAAATCCATGTGTTTTTTATTCACTTGCACTGACATCATCAAAATAGCCTTTTAAACAGCTGGTTGAGCCTTTTTTAATAAAGTTCTCTTATGACTTGTTTCTTTTTGAAAACAAAATTTTTTTGCCAAAGGCAAATGAACTTAAATGCCAAAAGATTTGGATTTCAGTCAAAATTCCAAACCCGTAAATTTTGAGGTTGAAATTTTTGCAAATGGGCTCCTGACTCCCGATTGAAATTAGCTGCAAAGAAGGAAAAACTGCCCTATGAATGAAGCTCATGGTCAAACCTGGTGTCAGAAGACTAAAGAAATGTCTATATTTGCTGCTTATACTTGTGCCAAATCTGAAACAAATCAATGTACAATGTGTAATGGATTATTACCGAAATGTGATCTACTGCCAAGGAGTTAACTTTTCCACCATCTCTGGTTATCATGAGTAAACCACAATGCCATACTCTCCAGAGGTTAGAAAGCCAGCACACTGTGGCTGTTTGAAATTTGTAAGATGTGATTGTTTTAACAGAGTCATTTTGAAGAAAATTCCTTTGCTAAACATTATAGATGTTCATTATACACACATATAAGTGAATATAGGAAAAAAATATGTGGACATGTATACAAAATTAGGGATTTTTCTTTATCTTTTTTAAAGAGTATTCTCCTCTAAAGGTATACTTAATGATTTAGTAAGTGAAATTATAATGCAAGCACAAAATATGTAAAGGATTTCAGCCTTTAAATATATCCATATGCTATAGTTGAAACAAAACTCTTAAAGCTTTTTGGTATTACAATTTGAGGCTGTTTTTCTCCTTGTAAATGTATCTAGCTAAGCAGTAATCAGAGAGATGTATGATGGGGAGAAGCTGAATTTTACAGGAATCTATGAAGTAAACGGGCATTCTGATCTCCAGCCCTCCAGCAGAACTGCAAAAACCAATGCTCTGTTTGAGAAACAAATTTGTCTGCCATCGTGAAACTCCCCAAAGGATAATTCCTGAATAGGAAAATTAAAAGGAAGGGATGAGTTCTCTGATTCTATTTTACAATTGAGATTTTTAAAAGAGGAGCTTTGCATAGACACACCTGAAGGTGTATAAATATTAATATATTCAGGCGTCTAATAAAAATTGGAACCAGAATTTTTATGATTGCTCACAGATTTGATTGCATCATTCTTTTTTTTTTTTTTTAAAGACTAGCTCTACAGTTTCTTATAGAGTAGAAACTGTTCTCAAAAACTTCAGGATCTTCAAAACCAGTTTTCAAAAAAATCAGTTTGATATTAAAAGAACACCAATAAAGTGTTTATTTATAAAATATTTATAAAATGTCTCTTTTAAGAAGTTTTAATAAATAAAATTCAGATTTTCAAGTAAGATGATTCTATGTTTAACTCTGTTCCAAGCTTTGTCACGGATACCTCATTAAATTTTTAAAACATTGACAAAAAGAAGGCCATCATCTCTAGTTGATAACTATAGATATTTTGACATGCTGAGGTACAGCAGAATGAAAGTATTTTGTTATAACTACATAGTCAAATAGTTTTTAGTGCATTCACTGAAGAAGGCCAATTTAAACACAATTTCCATTGGGAACTCAATAAATAGTAAAAGTTAGAGACACAAGATAGGATATAAGACAAGAGACACAGCAAATGAAATACCACTTATATGTGGAATTAACTATAGAGCTATGCTTAAAAAAAAAGAGAATGATGCAATCAAATCTGTGAACAATCATAAAAGAATGCAAAGAAAGAATCAGATTCTAAGACAAACTTTAAAGCCAACCCTTGAAAGCTGACCATAGAACTCTGGCATCCAAAGTGGGAGGGGCAAAAGGACTGGTGAGAAAAGGGTGGGGAGACAGTGCAGTGGACTATGGTGAAGGATTATGGGCCCTTCAGTGGTAGGTGCACTATGATGACTACATCTGAGAGAGGAAACCTTGTACTTCCAAAATACTACCAAGGATTTAAACCAATGGTATGTCAAAAAAACATAATAAAATAAAAATGTAAAGAAAACCAACTGAATGGGAGAAGATATTAGCAAATCATGTATCAGAGATGTTAATATCCAACATTCATAAACAATGCAACTTATAAAGCATCCTGATCATAAAGTGGGCAAAAGATCTGCAGAGATACATTATCAAAGAAGACAAGCAGAAAGTCAACAGACATAGGAAAAGAAGCTGTTTGTTGCTTAACATTAGAGAAATGCAAATTAAGACCATAATGAGATATCACTTTATACCTGTTAGAATGGCTATTATCAAAAAGACAGAAGTAGGAAGTGTTGGTGAAGATGTGGAGAAAAAGGGAACCCTCCTACACAGTTGGTGGAAATGCAAATTGGTGCAGTCACTATGGAAAGTGGTACGGATATTTCTTAAAAATTCAGATAGAACTACCATATAATCCAGCAATTGTACTCTAGGTATTTAGCTGAAGATTACAAAAACACTAGTTCAAAAAAATATATATGCAACCCTATGTTCATTACAGAACTATCAACAATAGCAAAGATATGGAAACAATGGATGATTGGGTAAAGAACTTGTGATTTATACAGACAATGCAATACTATTCAACTATAATAAAAAAAGATGAACTATTGCTATTTGTGACAACAGGGATAAACCTCAAGGGGATTATGTTAAGTGAAATAAATCAGATGAAGAAAGATAAATACCATATGATTGCACTTACACATGGACGATAAATAATCAAAACAAATGAACAAATACAAGAAAAACACAAATTAAGCTTTAGATGCTGACAACAGGATGGTAATTACCAAAAGGGGAGCGAAATAGAAAGGTGAGTACAATAGGTGGGGGGAGCAATTAGATGGTGCTAGATGAAATGGAGACCTATGGTGGCAGGTCCTACAAAAAGAGGTGATAGCCCACTCCTCTTCCTTTTATAAGACATGAGGGACAGAGCTCAGGTCATGGGGCTAAGTGCTTGTGCTATGGTGGCCCCAAGAGCAGACTGGAGGCAGCACATTCCAGACCTGCACTGTGCTGCTCATTTCCCAGTCCTGGGGGAAACGGAGGCTGCTCCTACAATAGGTGTCCACTGACGTAATCATTCTTGGAAGTTGTATTCATCCCTCATTTCTGGGGGCATTAGATTCATGAGCACGTTGGTGTTAAAAAGCTCATTTAAAAATGGAGAAGGATGTTTAATTATTGTTTGATTTGGGGTTACAGCCTTTCATTTTTCAAACATCTTAGAGCAGAGAATGAAAATTGTTACCTAAGAAACTATTGAAATTCTCTTAACTCTTCTGGGTATGTATTATGTATTCCACGAGTTTCTGCCAGGGATATAAGTCAGAAACTCTCCCGCTGGTTTTGATTACAGCTGCAAAGTCACAGATTTGAACAGCTCTAGACAATCATTCTTCTGAACCTGCACATAAATATAAAACATTTTCTTTATCCTTATCACATAAACCTTCAGTGAGCTTTACTTCAAAGTAAATACCAGTTTTCTTCAGTTTTTTTCTCATTTAACAATTAGCAAATCGCATTTTTTTCAACAAAGCTAACATTCGCATATTCAAAGGTCAATTACAGGTTCAAGCTATTTCATACCAAAGCAAAGCTAATTTAACAATCCCTTCTCCTGTATTGTGATAAAACACAAAATTACCTCTGACTTTTTAATTTTGAACATTTAGAGATACATGATAAAGATATGAGATTAAGATGATGGTGCAAGAAATATAATGAACCATCAGTTAAGCTATGGTAAACTTTCTTTATATCCAGCATCTGGTCTTTGCTCTTTATTACTTAAAATGGAGCACTTCAGTAAGTGATATCAAGAACATTATTTGCAAAGACACCTCTTCATTTGAGACACTGTCAGAAATGGCAACGAGAAATGATACAGTCTCTCAGTTGTAAGTGACAGGCGCCACTATATTAGTCCAGTGCTGTGTGTTTCTCTGCTGTTTTTGAAAAATTGCATTTCTTTTGTGTAAGCAGAACAAAAAGAAATAGAAATCTGTTCCATGTGAATTCTGTGGTCCTCTATATTAAACTGTAATTGTTTCCTGGTAAAAATCCAAGCCTGCAGGATTTCCTGAAAAATAATTTACAAGGATGGGTTCTGGGTCCAGCTTGCTTTTTTTCCCCTCTGCTTCTGTGATTGATGACACTGCAAGGAGCTGATAGATTTGCTGCCGCTGCATCTCCAGAAAGTTCTTTTGCTTTAAATAAACTGCAATCTTCCATACACAAAAAAATCTTTATATGGCATTCACTTTTCTGGCTTCTTGGTTGGTAGCTGCCTTTCAGCTCTGGCACTGCTCTAAGGGACCCAGTTAATGGAGCCATTTGCATCAATACAACCATAAAGACAACTTGAATGAATTATTTAAGGTAATAGCTAGGCAGAAATTTGTAATTCAATCTACTTAGCTCAATGTGAGCTATGATTTTTAAGGAGGTAATATTGAAAGAATGCTGGTTTGGTACCTACACACCTGATTTCAGACCCTTCCTCTCCTAATGCGTAACTTGTATATGTCACAAACTTTACTAGCTACAATTCCTCCGTAACTGAAGAGTGATGAAGACCATTTTTCAGAAATGAAGCAACAAACTTATGAGGATCCAGTGAGTTAAAAGTTAGAGAGTACCCTACAAATTATATATGGTTTTACAAATAATGTTGTTATAGAGTGTGATCTCCATAAAAGGGGAAGGTTCCAGGCTCTCTGCTCCACTTAATGAACTGGGAGCAGAAACAAAAGAAGCCTTAGGAGAATACTTGGAGGCAGTAAGTGGAGCAGAGAAGCATATGAAGGACCTGCTTGCTTTTTGGCTTTGCACTTGCACCAGTGACTTACTTGGGGGACATAGAAGGAGATACACGGAGTCGAGACCTGTGGAGACACTTGGAAGAGCCGTGAGTGAGAGACCCAAGGTAGCATTACTTTGATTTATATTCTGATTTTGCTCCTTTTGTACCAAACTTGCCTAGCCCTTCTGTTTCTTTCCCATGGTTCCCCAGCAGAAGGTGCCTGAGACTTATGCCAAGTCTGCAGGCTCAGCAAACTCGCTTTGTGCCAAGCCTGTTTGTCTGGGCATTTTCCATGAGGGGACGGGTAACTTTCTTTTTTTTTTTAAACTATTATCCTTTCTTCTATTCTTTTTCTATGCACACTAATCCTACTAAAGTTCTTACACATTAAGAGAATACCTTTTGTCTCCATGCAGTGGATGACAATCTATTTAGAGTGTATGGGTTTGGAGGTCCTGCCCATTAATAATAGCACCCTACAATGGTACAACCACTTGCCAATAAAAAACAACACCTTCCATTGCTTCTTACATACCTCTGATCTTCTCGTTTTTGATCTTTCAATCTCTTCAAGACCTGGGCACATTTTAATCTGACTTAATTTATAAAAAGGTGTTACAGGTTTGGAGGAAGGACTAGGATGCAGTGTGATTTGCTCTGGTGTCCTCAAATCTTTCACACATCCCATCTCACTGTAGTCCTACATAATACTCTTCAGAATCAAGCAAAATCCCTAAGGTAATGAGGTTTTCTCTCTCATATTCACTGCTATGCTTCTAGGTAGGGTTTGGCAGCACAAAAGGGATAAAAATCGGGCATACGATACCTTATCCAATAAGGTTAGAATAATGACACGAGTTTTCTAATCCACTCCCCTTAACTGTATGCCCAGCATAGATTTTCATACGGCCACTTTTTGGAAATTCTGTCTTCATGTTTTAGAAGGCAACGTCAATGAAGTTAAACAAATGCTCCTTCCATTCATTTCTAATATTTGAGTAACAGGCACATATAATAGAGCTCTGGAGGTACCACATCACAAGAAGATAGGCCACAGTTCTTCAAAACTTCTCTGCAGTGCACTCATATTTGTGAAATGCATGGTTAACAAATTCTTTAGCACCTTAGAAGGGATTGAAGCAGCATAGCAGTGCACCAAGAAAAAAAAAAATTGAGACCTTCAAAGGCCTGCCAAAAATCAGAACAAGTAAACATTCACACCAAAAAGAAGTTCAACTATGTGAAATATTTTCTAGCTCACAACTTTTTTTTTTAAAGATTTATTTATTTATACATACAAGCTAGGGTACAGTCCAGAGGTGTGGGGCGGCGAGAGGGTTCACCAGAGACAGAGTGGAGAGCAGAACAGGCAGATCAGAAATACACTGCTGAGGGGAACAGAGGGCGAGGCAGGAGAGGTCTGCCGCACCATGTGGGATTCTCTCTGGCTGGGCGTTGAACTCGCATCGCGCGCTGCCAACAGCTCCAGAGCGCAGCGCTCAACCGCTGCGCCACCAGGGAGGCCCTAGCTCACAACTTTTGATACTGTAACAGGCAGAGAATCATTTTTATCCCTTATCTTAGATGAGTTCTTAGTGTGCACAATGTGGTAGAGAAAAAATAAAAAGGATGAGATTTCTATTCCAATGAAGTAATTACTTGTACTAGCTCTTTGATTCTTGTCCTGAGAATCAAACGATTTAATTTATTTCAAGCACCACATATATGTCAGGCATAAAGCAGGACTGTACCTGGCACACAGTAGGCAGTCAGTAGTTGTTGGTTATTACTGGCGTTGCCATTATTTGCATTAGACTTTCACCTTTTCTTTCTACATTCTTCACCGACTCATGCCATATCAGACCCATTCATTCACCATTTTGGAGACAAAGAAGACAAAAATAAGAGAGAGAAATGAAGAGATACTTAGAAATAGGACCACAGAAACAGTTACTCAAAGATTTGATGAACATCCATGACTCAACTAAAGATTTATAGCAGAATTTGTGAGTTTAAGGGTAATATGGTATCTTAGTGGGTTTACCTATAAAATAGGAGGGTGGGTGACAAGAATACATTGGTTTGTGTGTTTGTGTGTGTGTATATACACACACACACAAATATATATACACACATTTACATATCACACACTTATACACACTATTGTTCTTAAAATATTTTTGTTCCCGATCCTTACTGTTGATTTAAACAAGATCGTTCTTTGTTTTGGTAACTTTTTAAATTACCAAAACCACCCCATCGTGGTAACTAGATTAGTAATTACTTACACATATTTTATTGTTATTAGCTCATCCTTCTCTGCTCCCCCCTAAAAGTAGTCATATTCTAAATTAGATCCATCATTAGCTTACTTTCCATTTATATCCTTTTATCATATCTAAAGATTATATTTTCTTGTTTTAGGTTTTTTTTTCCCCCTTAACTTTTCAAAGGCTGTATCTAGTATCCTGGGGTTTATTGCTTTTATTTGAAATTATTAAATTTTAAGTAGGCCTTCCTGGTGGCATAGGGGTTAAATCTCAGTGCTATCACTACTGGCTGTGGCCTGACTTCAATCCCCAGCCAGAGACTAACCCACATATATCACAGCAGATGTCTCACCAGCTGCTCCCTTTAGCAGTGTATTTCAGTAGATCCACATGTTCTGCTCCCCACTCTGTCTCTGGTGAATCCTCTCACCACACACACACCCGTGGCCTACACCCCAGTTCTTCTATGCGTAAATAAATAAATAATCTTTTAAAAAATAAATAATTACTAAAATTAATCAATTTTGCTGTCTGTAGCTAGATTTCATTTTTTTTGATGCCTGCGTTATATTTCATTGCCTGAATATGTCACATTTTATTTATCCATTCTTCTGCTAATTATTCTGAAATAATTTGGATTATTTCCACATTTGCAATCTGCTTGACCTAAAGTGTATATGTTTATTAAACTATAATGATTCAGTGAACATCCAGTTCATTTCTTTAAGCATTTATCATGTTCAGACACATATCATGAAACTATTCTAAAGGGAAGAGATAGGGTCTCATTCATTTTAGTAAGGGCTGCTCTTTGGGGTAAGGGGTTCATTTTAGGAAGGACTGCTGTTGCCTATTAGTTCCCATGGATGTATTTCTGTATAGATTTCATTTATCAACCCCTAAATTAGCCATTTTCAATAAATATTAATAGTTTTCCCATGGTAGTTTTCCCAAGTCACTGTGCTTCAGTTGATTCCTCTGTCAAAATAACAGGCTGACCTTTAAAATCTATATAATTCCTCTCCCGTTCTAAGATTCTAGGGCCTGAAAGAGAGGGTCCTATTTATGGGAGGAAAACTTAGTATCTATTGTGTATTAGTGAGGTATATGATATACTATATTGTATATATAGAATTTTACTTAATGTTCAAAACAACTTGATAAAGTAATAGTTATTATTATTCCTATCTTAGAGATAAAGAAATCGTGACAGAGATCAATTTGAAAACAAAAAGCACACATACCCAAGGTTTTATATAGTGAACCTAGTGAGTCATGGAATGAAGATGGAAATCCATACAGCCTAAAGCAAAAGCCCACCCTCTTAGGCAACCACTCTGGGATTTAGGATTTTTTCAAAGCCAGCTGAGCCATCTTTTGATTTCCCTAAAGTTCTAAGAGTAATATTGTTAAATTTAATCACACAATGTTCATCTGTAACTAGAAGATTTTCTCTCCCCCTCCAAAAAACAAAGAATGACATAGAACCCTTCTTGGAATAGAGGGTGTTTTCCATTATTATCTGAAAATAAATCACATATGCAATTTTTTCTTTGTTATCACAGCCACTTATAAGTGAATACAGCAGAATTAAAGTTTCTAGACTGAAGATGTCATAATGAATTTTGATAATGAACATTTGTATCGTTGGTGTTCCAAATTGTCATATGATAGCATATTCTTGTGATGCTTTATATACTAATGTTTTAGACATTTTCCCATAATATGGCTGTAACACCATGAAAAATTTAATTTGAAATGTAGAAATTAGTGCAATGTTTGAATATTTTTGCTGACATGCAAAGTTGCAGTATTTTCAGTTTATTAAATATTATCAGTATATGAAAGCTTCAGCTCATTAGGAAGGCTGAAAGAATACAGTGTTGCCAACTTATAATCAGTCAGTCAGTGAACATTCATCTTGCGTTGTGTGCAGAATATTAAATTAAGCAGTTGGGGCACGATAAAAGAAGTAGAAGATTCTTTCTGCATCAAACGATTTTATAATTTAATTGAGGAAATCATCTAAACTTAAGGGCAGCTTATTAAATATCAAATACAAATTTAAATGGCAAGAATTGAATTGGCATATATTGAGAGAACACAGAGGTTTTACTGATTAATCAGAGACAACCTCTAAAAGAAATGCACTGGTACTTCATGTCATTCTACTGTTGAATGCCTACTATGTGTAAATCTCATAGCACAAGCTTATATAATTGTGATCTTCACAAACATCTTTTAACAAAATATCATTTTTACTCCCATTTTAAAATGTGGAAACTGAGGACTAGAAAGGCAATACCATATACTTAAAGATACCCAACTAATGATAGATTGAGGCAGAATTCAAGCTTAGGTCACTCTGACACTGAAACTGATATGTTAGTCATTATGCATACTATGTTTAAAGAAACTACATTAAGATGGATATTGACTTTGGAGATACTGAAAAATAAGATGAATACATTCCTGAAGAACAAAGCATAGAAATGTATGTAAGGGTTCATGTGGAAGATCAGCTTTAAATGTTTTTAACTTTTTATTTTAATTAGCTATAAACTTACAGACAAGTTGACAAAACATTAAAGAATTCTCTTATAATCCTTAACTTCCTTTGACTAATATTAATATTTTATAAAAAAAATGACAATTACCAATAATAAGAACTTATCACCTGACTCAGTATTCCAAACTAAAGACCTTATTCAAAATTGCAATTTTTTCACAATAATGTAAAGGATATAAATAAAAAACATTAAATAAAAAATAAATAAATGTAATTTAGTATAACTATTCAAAAAATCCCACAAAATTGCAATTTTTTCACCAATGGGTCTTCCTGTTCCAGGACCATAACCAGGATTCCACATTGCACTTAGGGACAAGTTCTACTTTAATCCATCACAATTCTTCATGATCTTTTATGATTTCAATGTTTTGAAAACTATTCATCTGTTATTTTGTCAAATGTCTCTAATTTACATTTCTTCAGTCTCTTCCTATGATTGGAGTAAGGTTATGCAGTTTGGGATAGAAAATCATAGAAATGATGTTTGTGTTCTTCTTAGTGTATTATATCTTGGAATTTATGATGTCAACACTTCTTATTACAGATTCTCCACTGTAAAATTACTACTTTATAAGTATTCTGGGTGAGATTCCTTGAGATTATGCAAATCCTTTTTCTCCTCAAATACTTACGCCTAATTTTAACATCCAATTTTGTCAGCAGTATTTATTACTTAATATTCCTCTAATGATGATTCTTTTCTTATACATTTGTTAATTATCATTCTACTGTGAGGAAAAACTGTCTCTTCTTACCCACTTATTTATTTGCTTATTTATATATATGGATATTTATTTTAATTTTTTAATTTTATTATTTTTATTGAGGTAACATTGGCTTTACAACACTGTATGTCTTTTTTTTAAAAGATTTATTTATTTATGCATACAAGATGAGGTGTAGGCCAGCGGTGTGGAGGGGTGAGAGGATTCACCAGAGACAGAGTGGGGAGCAGAACAGGTGGATCTGCTGAAGTACACTGCTGAGGGGAACAGCAGATGAGGAAGGAGAGGTCTGCTGTGCCATGTGGGAAGTTCCCTGGCCGGGGATCGAACTTGTGCTGCAGTGGCTCTGGATAGCTTAATAGGCTGAGACTTAACCCATTGTGCCACCAGGGAGGCCCAACACTGCATGTTTTAAGGGCATAGGTTCCTACCTTCCAGATGTATGTTACCATAACACACCCACCTCCAAAACACTTACAGTACTCCACCACAGTCTCTTGGAGTTACTCCCATCTTTGCACTCCACTCCACACATTCCTCCTCTGGTAGCCTAAATTCTACAGATTTTTTTTTTTTTTGGTTTAGTTTTTTTGTTGTTGTTGTTTCTTTGTTTCTTTATATTCTACTTATGAGTGAAATCATTTGGCATTTGTCTTTCTCCAACTTATTTTGCTTAGCATAATCCCCACCATTTTTCTCTGTAAATATATACCACATCTTCTTAATCCACTCTTCTTTGTTGGCAATTAGACCACTTCCATAAATTGACAGGTATAAAAAGTGCTGCAATAAACATAGGAGTGTGTATATGCTTTCACATTAGTGTTTTGGTTTCTCTCGGTAGACACCCAGCAGTGGAATTGCTGGATTATATGGCAGATATATTTTTAATATTTTAATATTTTGAGAATACTCCATACAGTTTTCCTTAGGTGTTGAATCAGTCTAATTTCACCAACAGTGTAAGAGGGTTTCTTCTCCTCCATAACTGGGCCAACAGATGTTGTTTCTGCTTTTTGTTTTTTATTTATTTGTTTGTTTTGATCAGGGTTATTCTCATAAATGTGAGATAGTTTGTCACTGAGGTTCTGATTTGCATTTCCCTGGTGATGTGAGGATTAGCGTTTTCTCATGTATTTCTAAATCATGTGTATGTCTTCTTTGGAGAAGTCTCTATTTAGCTCTTCTGCCCATTTTTGATTATTTTATTTATTTTCTGGTTCTTTAGCTGTATGAGTTCTTTGTAGATTTTCAGTACTGACCTCTTGTTGGATATATGATATGTAAATATATTCTTCCATATAGTGGGGTGTCTTCTTGTTTTAATGATAGTTTCTTTCACTGTTCAGAATCTTTTTAGTTGAATATAGACTCATTTGTTTTTCTTTGCTTTTATTTTCTTTACCATTCAAGTCAAGTCCCCAAAGAAATCACAGAAATCAGTGTAGCAGAGTGCTTTGCCTATGTTTTCTTCTATGAATTTTATGGTTTCGGGTCTTAAATCCAAGTCTTTAATTAATTTTGAGTTAATTTTTGTGTATTGTGTGAGATAGTGGTCTACTTTCATTATTTTGCATGTGGCTATCCAGTTAACCAACACCATTTATTAAAGATACGTTTCTTCCTCCATTGCATAGTTAGGCTCCTTCATCATAAATTGTCATCTAATGTTCATTTCTTCTGGGTTCTCAATCCATCTCATTTAGTGTGTATATCTACTTTTAGTGCAACACCATACTGTGTTGATTATTACAGTTTTGTATTATATTTGAATTCTGGCAGTGTGATACTTGTTTTTCTTTTTCATCAGATTTGTTTTGTCTATTTTTGTTCTTTTGTGGTTACATAAAAAATTCAGTAATGTTTGCTTTAATTTTTTGAGACCTGCCATTGAAATTTTTGATAGGGAATATGTGTATTGCTTTGGGTAACATGGCCATTTTTAACACTTTGTGGTTTGCTCATGTATTAATATGTGTTTTCGTCACCAGTATCAGGTGGCCACTCACATATTAATACGTGTTCATCTAGTCTCTGTTTTTTCACACCATGGTGGATTTATTTGGAACTATTAGGAGCTATTTCTTTGATCGTACTCAGTCTAGAAGCTTTACACATTGTTTTGGTGAAAGTGTAAGGTGTTTTATGAGAGATATTACAGTTTTTTTAATATCCAGTAGTTCAGGAGTTGTGTGTATTTTATTGAATGCTTATACCATTCATGCGGTGGCACAGAAAATGGCCAGCCCCAAAGGCTGATAAATTTAAAGGGCACTGGCACACAAAGTGTTAAAAGGTAAGAAAAGAATTTATAATTACATCAAAAAGAATTGAATACTTGGGGATAAACTTAAAAAAGGAGAAGACCTTTACAATGAAAACTATAAGACATTGTTAAAGAAATAGAAGACACAAAGAAATGGAAAGACAATCCCTGCTCATGAATTGGATATTTATTTTACTCCATGGGTTAAATTCAATACAATTATTACTTATTTTGTAAATTGAATTGTTCTACTTTTGGTCATGAGGAGTTACTTAAAGTTTGAAATTGTTCTTTTGGCAAACCTCATTTTTAAAAGTATTTCCTCATTTTCTTACACCACAAAATATTCTGGGTTCACCTTGAACATTTCTTGCCCTAGAGTTTGGATAAAACATTTCTCAAAGATATGACTCCTTTTCTTGAAGAATTGTGATTTGTGACACAAATTTGGATTCTAGGTATGCTCAGATTAGCTATTGTCATTTCATACTTTTTAATGAGAACTGATCTTGGTGAGGTGGATGTGCAATGAGGTATTGGGTAGAATTTTAGAATATTTTACATACCAAAGTAAGGAGTTGAGATTTGTTATAACTGATATTAAAAAATTTGTAAAGTTAAGGAGGGGAGAAGGTGATAGAATTATGTTGCAAAACAATGATTCTCATAGTGGAGTACAGGATATAGCAGTTGAATGGACAAAAGCATGGATGATTAAAAATAGCTAGTTAATGCTAATTATGCATGGAGTAATAAAGGCCCAGTCCTACAGTGGAAGCGTAGAAGGAAAAACAAAAATGAAAGGAAGCAGAAACATTGCAGAAAAAGTAATTGATTAGATATAATAACACACAAAAGAGGTTTGAGGGAAAAGTATAGTGTTCTATTTGTTGTCTTGAAGAGATAAATATATGGAGATGCCACAAGGAAATATCAGGAATGATTGGCTCTGTGTCAGAATGCATACACTTTAGTTTTGACATATTTAGTTTAAGAATTATTGAGACTTGTTAATGAAAATATTTCCAGTACAGGATGGGAAATATTATACTCGAGATAAATACCATACCCAGCTCTGAACTTCACTTTCAGTGGGTATTTAGAATATTAATAGTTAACATTTTTAAGTGCTTACCTTGTATCAGGCTTAGGTCAAACATTTCATATACTTGACCCTATTTAGTTTTCATAATAATCCTATAATTTCATTATCACTTATGGAGAAATTAAGATATACAGAGATTAGATACCTTTATCTAAGAGACACAACAAGTAATTTATGAAATCCAGAATATGTCTCCAGCTCATATGACTCCAATGTCCCTATTTATAATTAGTAGACTGTTTTGAGACACATAGAGTAAGACAAGGAGAGTTATCAACCCCAGAATACACCTTAAAGAAACAGATTTGAGACTCATCTGTACAAATAAATTTGTAAGAATAAGGGGGGAAGCACACAAACCCTGAGACAGTGTGTCAATAAAGTTTATTTAACACAAGGAAGACAAAGTCAAAGATGATTAAGAAGAAAAAATCAAAAAGGAAACAGAAGGTTGGCATATAAAAACAAAAAAAATAAAATGCTATGGTAAGATATTTCCACTCCAGTAGTAGTAAATGAGCTTACCACAGATCAATACTTCTGTCAAGGACAATTATAAAATGTAAAAGTTGTATTAAAATATTTGTTTGAAGGCATCAGAAAGCTTACCTAATTAGCAAAGACTTCAAGGGCCAAGATCCCAGAGGAAAGTGAAGCTTCTAGATAAATTTAACATTAATACAGTTTCCCCCTTGAGACGTTTGTCAGTTTTCAATCAACAGTTGATAAGCTTTACAGAGCTTCTGGAAGTCTTACGGGACTCAGGCTAAAAGTTGGAGGTCAGGGTTGTCCAAGGTTACATATTATATAATCATATGCATGTTAAGTAATT
The DNA here is from genome assembly GCA_004024925.1 of Scalopus aquaticus. Taxonomy (NCBI): domain Eukaryota; kingdom Metazoa; phylum Chordata; class Mammalia; order Eulipotyphla; family Talpidae; genus Scalopus; species Scalopus aquaticus. The sequence continues at coordinate 38,237 of PVIJ01008041.1, read as the reverse complement.
ATAAATATAATTATAGAATATGACAACACACACATAGTGTCTATCTGTTGGAGGTCAGTAGTTTTCAATCTACATTTTCTTAAGGGTACACCCTAGAAATTTACCCATCCCTCACATAGAATAAAGTCTGCTTCTAACCTACTTACTCCATTATCAAATTATGTCCAACTAATCCTTCTTGAAGTAAAAATAAATCCTTTTTGAAGGAAAATAACACTACAATTTTTCATACACTGACTAGAATTCAGTTTAAAAAAAGGAACCGTATCTAAGAGACAAGAATAAACTCTCAAATCCAAGATAAAAAGTAGAAAACAGAAACAGTTTTAGACAAGATCCAGATAATATTACCAGATTCAGATGTTAAAATATGTGACTAATGTATTGAAAAAATAAGACAAGAAGTTCATTTCAGAAGAGAAATGGAAACTAAAAAAAGAATCCCAGTGGAAGCTAGAGAATTGAAAAACATGAACACTAAAATGACATATCTTGATAGACAGATTTAAGAATAGAGCCCAGGAGATAAAACTGAAGAAAATATTACTAAACTAGAATTTGTGTGAGAAGAAAATGCTGAAGGCGAACCACAGAGAAAAATATTGGAAAATGTAATAGTTAAAAATGTAACAAATATTTAATATAATGGAATAGACATATAGAATATGGTAAAAAAAAAAAAAGGCAAAATGTACATGTAATTAGAATTCTAGGACAAAAAAATAAATAGGCCAAAAATAATACTTGAAAAGATAATGACTGAAAACCTCCCCAAACTGATGAAAATACATCAAATCACAGCTTAAAACAGTATTGCAAATGAAAACACAACCACATATATAAGCACATCAAGAACTTTCAAAGATTAAAAAGAGGGAGCAAAAATAAGATAATAGTTAAGTTTCAAAAGAAAAATATAAAACCGAAGCTAATTGATGATACTTTCAAATTGTGAGGGAAAATGCCAGTCTAGATTTCTACATAATGATGTTTTAAGAGAGAAAGAAAAATTTGAGATACTCTCAAACCAAAACAGAGATTTCATCACCGGCACACTTACACTAAAGAAACTACTCTAAGACCTTCATTAACAGAAGTAAAATGTCCTTGACGGAAGCAGTAAAGCACTAGAAGAAATAAAGGGTATAAGAAAAGATAAGTACATGGGCAAATCCAAATTAATTTTATGTAAGAATACTAATAATGTTTGGTGGAGCATAACATATGCTCTCCTTTTCTCTCTATCTGTCTGTCTCTGTCTCTGTGTATACACACACACACACACACACACACACACACACACACACACACACATATATATAGTGTGTTATATATTATATAATCATATGCATGTTACATAATTATAAATATGATTATAGAATATGACAACACACACATAGTGTCTAAATGTTATATATTTAATTACATACATGTGATATAAAATATGCGACAACAAAAACAAAATGCATAAGGAACAAAAGATGTAAAAGTGTCCTATGATCTTTAATTTACTAAGACAGTGAAAGAAATAATTTGTTAGGATTTAATATGTCAAAGATGCAACATATCTTACAGTAATCTCTGAAAGAAGGATACAAAACTGTAGTAACTGCTGCTTTAAAAAGAAATGAAAGTAGTGTCTAGAATAGGAGGGACAAGTAGATTACAAATAAGATACTGAATTTAAATCCAACCATATAAAAATAAAATAGAGCAAACACTGTAATTAAAAAAATCATTCCCACCAACAACATAGATTGAGGGCATTATGCTAAGTGAAATAAGTCAAAAAGAGAAAAACAAATACAGGATGTCAACACTCATATGAGGAATACAGAGAAACAAAACAAAGGAACTGACAAAACTAAACCAAAACTAACCCTAGAAATTTGACTGTAGAATTGAGGCCAGTAGAAGGTGGGTTGGAATGGGAACAAAGGGGAGAGGTGGTCCAATGGCCTATCGTAAATAAGGGGTGCTTTGATGGTGGTTGTGGTGTGGTGATATACACCTGAAGAAGTGTGAGCCTACACTCTTATATTATATACAGTATTGTAAACCAATGTTAGTTCAATAATAATAAAAAGTGCTAAAAATTTTAAAAATAGTAAAAATTAAAAGCCACTAGGTACTATAAAAATTACAGGTTCAAAGGAACTTAAAGGAAGACACTTTAAGTAGAAGGAAACAGAAAATTTGAAAATAAAATAATGGAAAATGTATATAATGCAAAATGAATCAAAACAAAACTGACATAGCCATATTACAATTGGAATAATATAAATAGAAAGGAAGGCAGTATCATTCGAGATTAAGCAAGAATTTTTTCATAACTGTAAAATGACCTATTCATAATAAGTTGATAAAAAGCAAAGTGCATGTTAAAGTCCCCAAAATCACAGAGAAAAAGTTGGTAGAAATAAAATGAGAGGAAAATCAACCATTATAGGTGAAGTTTTAAACACAACTTTCTCCACAACTAATAGAATAAGTAAACCAAAACAAACACAATAAGAATACAATAGATATGAAGAACAGGATCAATTTACTTGATCCATATAAAACTATGCATTAAAAGACAATATATTTTCAAAAGTATTTGAACATTTGAACATTCAAAAGTATTTGAATCATAAAGCAAATTTTAATATATTTCAAAAGATGGATGTCACACAAAGTGTATTCTTTAATTTGAATGGAATAGAACTGAAAATAATGCTAAAAAAAAAACCCTGGAAAATCCACAAATATGGGAATTAAGCAATGTACTTGTAGAAACACAATAGGTCAAAGAAGAAATCACAATGAAATAGAAAATATTTTGAACCAAACAGTATGAAACTTTGAGATGTCAAAACTTGTGCGATGCACTCACTAGATATGCTTATATGCACATTATCCTCTATAATTCAATAGTGAATAAATGAACAATATTACACTTAAAAAGACAAAAGTGGACTTAGAATTATCCTATAAATAAGGTGAGTATCAAACAATAGCAAGAAGGAACAATTTATGATTACAGAAAAACTGGGGGGGGGTGTAACTCTAAATCCCACAGACCTTAGAAGTTAAGGATACATATGGATAACACTGTTTCAATAAATTTGAAGATTTAGATAAAAGTTATCAAGAAGACAGAAAATCTAAGCAGTCTTTTAGCTGCCAAAGAATTTGGTTCGGTAATTAGAAACCTTCTTACATCCAAAAGGTTTTATTGTTGAAATTTCCCAACTATTTAAAGTAGAAAGAACAGGGCCTCCCTGGTGGTGCAATGGATTAAGTCTCAGCACAATGAAATTATTTGCAGCCACTGCAGCATGAGTTCAATCCCCGACCAGGGAGCTTTCCACATGGCTGCTCCCCTCAGCAGTGCACTTCAGTAGATCTGCCTGTTCTGCTCCCCACTCTGTCCCTGGTGAATCCTCTCACCACCCCACCCTCTGGCCTACACCCCAGTTCTTATATGCATAAATAAATAAATCTTTAAAAAATATTTAAAAATAGGGCCTCCTCAGTGGCGGAGCAGGTTAAAGCGCAGCACAGTGGAGCTGTTGGCAGCTAGCTGTGCCACCCGGCCAGGAATATTCCCACATGGCGTGGCAGACCTCTCCTGCCTGGCCCACTGCTCCCCTCAGCAGTGTATTTCCTTTGCTCTGCCTGTTCTGCTCCCCACTCTGTCTCTGGTGAATCCTCTCACCGCTCCACGCCTCTGGCCTGCACCCCAGCTTGTATGCATAAAATAAATAAAATCTTAGAAAAAAATATATATATAAATTTGAAATTAATACAATAAAATGTTGAACATTTTTGGTTAAGGAGGACAGTAAGGTCAGGTATCAACTCATAATAAATAAATATACATATAAAGTAGAAATAACATAGCTCTTACACAAATCTTTCCCCAAAATATAGAAAATAGGCGCTTGTTTTATAAGGTTGTCATAACTTTATTATAAAATCATATAAGAACATTACAAGAAAGAAAATAACTTTCCCTCATGGATATAGATGCAAAAGCCTTAAAATTATTTCACTTTTGTACCCTTTTGTCTAATCTAAAACTTGAAAGATTCTGTTAAAACTTAAGCTTCTGTGCTATTCTTTGAACATACTAAGAACATTTTTAACCTCAGGGCATTTGCACCTACTGGCTACTCTCTTGGAAAGCTCTTCCTCCAGAGATCCACTTTCCTCCTTCCCTTACCTCTTCCGGTCTTTATTCTAGTCATTCTGTCAGTCAGGGGTTCTTAGCTCACCATGTGTGAAGTAGGAACTCAAGCCCACTCAGAATGACCTGTTTATTCTTTTCTATGCCAACCTTCAAATATACTGTGCATTTCACCTATCTGTGTACTTCCCTCAACAATTAAACTTTGTGGGACAGATTTGTAGCTTATTTGCCTACTGTTATATCACACCATTTACAACAATGTCTGGTGCGTGGAAAGAAATCCATACATTTGTTAAATGAATTAAATAAATAATAATTTGATTGATACTTCAAATTTCCAAGGTTATCATAAAAGATGTCATTATAATATATCGGTTGATTTTTATTTTCTTTTCCAACACTTGTTTGGTATTTTTCTTGCTGAAATACACACTTAGATCCTCAGGACCCCACAGAGATCACATTTCACAGGTTACTGAGAATGTTCCATGACACGCAGAGGGAGAGGAATGAAGAAGTATAATTCTGCTATGCGAGTAAGATAATTTAATGTTGGCTTCAATACTTTTCAGTACATTCATAAAATGTTTAATGAAAGCGTGATTTAAAAAAGAGTGGTTTTATTAAAAGAAAAATATAAAGTTCTTTTTGTGCTGTTTCGGGGGATCATCTCTTGGTTATATACTCAAAATGAACTGAAGTGAGAGAACAAAAATATGCTTGAAAATAACTAATTCAGTGTGGTATTTATAATCTATAATAGAACATGTTCCCAAGAAAGTAGGTCATTTCTTTATGCACATATAAATTTGAAATTAATACAATAAAATGTTGAACATTTTTGGTTAAGGAGGACAGTAAGGTCAGGTGTCAACTCATAATAAAAACATTGCTAGAGCCAGACCAGAAAGTTACTCTTTGATCTCTTCAAGGCTTTTCAATAAGTTTTTCTGTTGATTTTTCTTTTTCACCATTTTTATAGCCTGTCTTAAAAGACTCATTTTCTTTTAAGAATAATCATTCTAGCAAAAAAAGAAAGTCTCTGCATTTCAACAATAGTTGGGTTTGTTAAAGTTTCTTCTTCAAAAGGAAGATAAATAAGAAAGTGCTTTAGAGAAAAATGACTAGTCCTGTGCTCTTTAACTGTTTCTAGAGCATCTGTGAGTAATTCTGGCATGCCCCTTTGCAAAATTTTATGACTTGAATTATTATTCACTTTTAAATAACTATAACCTTTGGGAAAAAAACATGCAAAATTGATCATTTTTTAGCAGTCAACATCCCTTAACCCATCACTCAGAAAAGGAAGACATTATCAAGCAAGGAAAAGATATTATTAGGTTTTCAACACCCTTAAGAAATTTCATTTTGGTGAAGTATTTTAGAAGATGATATTAGTATGTCTAAAGTTTCTTAAAGAAAAAAATGCCTAAGGGTATAAAATGACATAGGTAAACTTTGAACAACAGAAAGAATAAATTTCCCAGATGCAAGTCCTCAGATATCCCACACCCTTCCGCAACTGCTAGCCAGCATGACATTCTGAATAAATATGAGTTCTGAAGTGAGTCAAATGCAGATTCAAATCCAGATCTGCCACTCATCAGCTGTGTGAACTTGGGCAAATTATTAACCTCTCTATCTCTCAATTTACTCATCAGTTAAATGGTGATGGAATAAGCCAAGGAGGGCTCTTATGAGGATGAAATGAGGTAATTTATGAACATGACTGGCATGTAGTAGACTCTTTGTAATTTAGTAAAACATTCTTTGTTTGATCAACTTTTCAGTCTGTTTTATGTAGGATGTGGTATGCCCTTTTCAGTGCCAATTCATATATTAATACATTTCTCCCTTAATCTCAGCCCATTCCACTTATTCTCGGCCCATTTAATTTTACCCCATTCTAATTTTATCCCCTTGGAAAAGTGGTTCATATATCTAGATATCGCTTTCTTATGCTTTCTCTCTTTAGGAAATCTAATAATTAGAAATAATAGCTACAAAATATATAGTGCTTATTATGTGCTAGCATTGTCTTAAGTAATAATTCATTTATTTTTCTTACCAGTCCTATGGGATATGTTCTCTTATTGTTTTCATTTTACAGATGGAGGGCATGAGGAAGAGAGATGAAGTAACTTCCCCAAGGCTACCCACAGCAAATGTCAGCAGAGATAGGAGTTAAAGAAAGAGTCTCTACATCAATCATTATGCTAGAATACCCCTCAGTTTAGTTTGTTTTGTTGCAGGATTTAAACTGTGTTGTATCAAGACACTCATCCTTTGAATCTGAGATTGAAAAAGACAAAACAAGACAGCATCGACAAAACCTAGAAAATCCTTCGCAAGAGAAGAGACAACCAAGAAGTGAGTTCTCGGAAAGTGAAGTGGCACTCTTACATGGTGGCCATTTGCTTAGATAGATTGATCTTCACATGATTTTCTATGATTGGGCAATTACTAGACGGAACCCAAGTAGAAAAGCGAACATGAGAAATATGATTGTTAAAGTAATGTCTTCTGAGTAACCCCAGATTCTATTGCCTTCTTTCCAAATGAATAAAAACCACTCTTAAAAAGATAGATAATATGTTTTAGATACCTACACTGTGGCAGACACTGTAAAGTCAGTTCATCAGATAATCTCATCTAATACTACAATAGTCTTTTTCAGGAAAATGCTATTATTAAACCTATTTTATAGCTTGGGAAACTGATGTTACAAAAGACTAATGAATTTGTTTTCGATCATATAATTGATAAATATTGGATCTGGGGAAAGGAGGTGATCTCTGGGTTTCACTTACTAAATGAAGGCAGAGATTGTGCATCATAGAATACTATAGGTGAGTTTATTGGTTTGAAATTCATGGGTTCATCCTACTCTGTGTGAATGAAAAACCTGATTCCAAAACCAGTGAAGTGACTAGCTCACGATTCTCAGATCATTAATGACCCTACATTCCTATTTTCCTACTTCTGTATTTTCTCTTCCACATTATGCTGTCTCATCTTTGGCGTTAAAGAGTACTGTAGAAACCATGAATGCAAAATTTGAAATCTTCCATAACATTTGTTTTCTGCAATAAATTTGAAGGGAGTGGGAGAGGGAAATTGGAGTCAGTGAGGTCAGAGAACCTTTGGAGGTAGGTCAAAGAGAGTTGAATATGAAGAGAAAGGTCCTAAAATGTGTCCTTAGTTGATCTTTAGTGAACACTGCAGTGCTTTGTTCAAAAGAAATCAACTAAAAATAAGCTGGGGAAAGTGCCCCTATAGGAAAAACAACATTTCGTGCAAAAGTATGATTTCAATAAGTCAACCGAGTCCAAGTTTAGACTGTGATTCATTTTGCAAATGAAGTTACACCCCCAGATCATGTATGCATCCAATTTCAGCCCTTGGCCATATTCTTCATCACTCTTGTGGGACATGTGTTTATTAAATTATAGCCCATGCCCTGTTCTGTGGTGTGGACTGTTTATCTTGTAGATCTGAAATAACATAATTATTTAAAGCAAGTTTGAACGGCATATTATTAAATTCCTTTTTTTCTGTTCCACCAACAGAAAGTATTCTCATTTTCTAAATTTAAAATATTTATCTCTTTAAATTTTGATACAATATCTTTGATACATGCACAATAACATTAAAAGTTGTGTGTGTAATTATACTGTCAAATGGTTCCGTCTTCCCTCTTAATCTTCCTCCAGTATATTCAGCTTTGAAGAAACAGTGCTGCCAGACTATAATAAATCATCCCTGCAGGCCTCGAATATTGTGCCATACAAGAGAAATTTAGGAAGGACACATATTTTTAAGGGATACAAATAGGCTTTTTGCAGCATATTGTTGGTAACTGGACTTAATTCTCCGATTTTTAAATTAAAGAATAGGTAGTTAAGGGTGGCAGATCTGTTCCACAAAGGCTCAGTCATGGTGGTGCTCAATAGCTATTGGTTGACTTGACTGTTCTGTGATAAATAAAGTCAATGTAAAATTGTGTAGACATAACACAACAATACCAATTATCAAGTCTGTTATGTGCTAAGCATATTATCTTTAAAGCTCACAACCTCTGTCCAAAATAAATTGTATCAACCATTTTTTATTAGATGAAAAAATCTTGGGGGCTCAGAGAGTTTAAGTAGTTGAAAGAGGTCAAACAGTAAATGGCAGATATTGGGAATACAATTAACATGGCTGCAAACCACTTCGGGAAAGGTTGACTTCAATGATTTGTACAATGCTAATCCTAATATTCTTGAATTTAAAAAGTATGTGTATGTTTTGTTCAAAGACACAACTCTTTGTTCTGTGCTGCTACTTTCTGGCATTTTTTTTTTTCAGAAAAAAATACTGAGTGCTTATCTTTTATCAGTTTCTATGGTGGCCCTTTGCACAAACTGCTTAAATGTTTTTTTTATTATTATTATTATTTTTTAATTTGACACTGTGGAAGCTCTCTGGCCCTGCTCAGTGTCTCCTGCCATGACCAAAAGTCAACATCATTAGGTTGGTAGTCAGAAGATATGAGTTCTAGCAATATGAACAGGACAGGTCACAACGTCACTTTATACCCTCAGTGTATTCATCTTAAAACGGGATAATAATAATACATTTCCTGCCTAGATCACTTTTCATTTACGGGTAACATGTCAGAACAGAAAATATTACAAAAGAATAAAATTATATGTATGAATAAGGGTAGTCATCTGTATGATATACTGACATTATAAGGCTAAAAATTATAAAATGTACTTGATTAGTAGAGGAGGGAGGAAAAATGAAAGGGAAAGACATGAGAGAAAAAAACTTGAATAGGTCCAATAATTACCCCTACTATTCTATTCAAGGAAAATAAACTCCCAGCAGAAGCAAGATGGGCAGTTTAAGTCTGTCCCAGTTCTCTTATGCCTCTCTCCAAGTAGTGCATAGCTTTCTAGCGATTAGATACACACTTTTCTAGTAAGATGGCCTAAAAATACAAGTCACCTTATCTGAAAGAAAGAAAAAGACATCTGTTCAAATGCAAAATGAAAAAACTGGGTGCGAGAAGACATGTTCCTGGGGGCATTTTCAAGAATATTCTAGATTATGCTTCTCAAAATCATCTGTGATGAAGCACTATTTTTCCCAACACTTTTTGAACTAACACTTTTGTAAAATACAATAAAAACTAACTACTAAAAAAGAACCACTTGCTTGAATGCCCACCCATGTCATGTAGCTTACTCACAAATTTAATATTTATCTCATTGCTGACTAGAAACAAACACTTCATTGATTTGTACTGGTTCACAAACTGAGTATCATCAGTCTAGATTATAAACATAAATACCGGTGCCAATTCTAAAACCCAAAACTCTCTTTAAAATAGGACTCCACCTTCCACTCAAGTGAGGAGTTTTTATTGCCTTTTAACAATCATTCCCTTCTCTCCTCGCTGCCCTGAAGCCCAGCGCACTGAAGCTCTTGTTTTCCCAAGTCAGTCCCTCCTCTAAGTACTCAGCGTTATAATGGAACCCTGTGATTTGGTAACTTTGGACCCAAACACTCCACATTTCTGATCTTTCCTTTCCTTCCTCAATTTCATCAAATTTGACCCTTCATGTGGCCCATCCTATTATGGTTGCGGCTGTAGCAATTGATAGCCTAACTATGTTGATCAATCAGTTTATACTAAGACATAAGAATTCACAGTTCATTCCATTCAATGAAATTCAGTATACAAACATCTGTTTGAGTCTGCTGTATTTCTGGTATTCAACTTGGAAGGATGCCATAAATAGCTTATTATCATGCCCCCTGGATCATATTCCAAATCGACTTTCTCCAACATTCTCACACTTTACTCTCTTCATCAGACCTCATTTCCAACCACTCCCTAGCCTGGCTGGCTGCCTCACTGTTCCCCATACACAATGCAATTTTTCAGATTTCTGTTCCCTTATTCATTATTTTCAGTCATACTCCAGATGTCTTCTTCTCTCCTACCCTTTTTTCCAGGCCCTGCCCAAACTATCTTCAACATGAGGCCTCTGGACAGCAGAGCTCACCAAGGTCACATGGATCTGTTCTTTTCTGGAATCCTGTTACATTCATAGCCATGACATTTAATGTAACTCAGTGCCACATGGTTCTTGAGTTGATATAACAGCATTTGTCTTTCTCCATGATTAGATGCAATACCCTTCATTAGCAATATCTCCACTGTTTGGTATAATGACAACTGATGCTCAGTCAATATTTTATTCATAGCTCACTGACAGTAAGGCTCCTTAAATCTGGGAGATACAAAACACTTTGAAGAATTCATAGTCCAGGGGGCTAAACTAAATTTCTACTCTTAAGTATTTTGTGGAACATTTGTTTTGATACATGTTCCATGAAAAAAATGTGTCAATAGTTAAAAATAAATTTCAAAACTTTTGCATATTCTATTCCCCTCTTTGGGAGTTGCTTGGAAATTAGTAAGTTTTCAGATGTCTTGCAGGTAAGTTTTATGTAAACTAGAAGTGTCCCCAAGTAATTTTACCATGAAACCCTTTGCCTAAGAATACCCTTTATTAATATCTGATGTACTTAACATCAAAACATTCATACCAAAACTAGTTTCTCAGTGGAGAAACACTGGTTGAATTAAAATATCAGCCTAAAATGCTTTGACTAAACTGTTTTAAAAAGTCATCATTGATTTTGTTAAGTGTTATTTGTGCACGTGATTTTACTTTTTTTTTTAAGTCCTGTTGTCTTCGACTGCATGCTTAAGTGTTTGCTGGTGAAATGCCATGGAATCTCATATTTTCTTTAAAATACTCCAGGAAACAAAAGAGAGGTTAAGATAGGTTAACTAAATGTTGATAATTGGTATGTGGTTGTTAATATACAGAGGTTAATCATATATTCAAACAACCCTGTGTTTATTTGAAAGGTCTATTATAAAAACTTTTACTTTTAAATCTCATGGTGCTTGAGATACATGAAGTCATTCAAGCTTCATTAGTTTGGAATTCATCAATTTAAATTCTGTGATCATTAAGACAATATATTCATTTGGTTAAACTGAAATTGGCCTGTTTATAAAATAATCAAAATTAATGTAAATGCAGAGTCCCCCAAATATAGAAGATAATAGTTTGCAAATCTTCAGGGGGCATTGGAGATGCCTAAATGCACTGTGAATGGAGCATGTGATCCGGTGGATTCCTGTCCCCCTCCTCCAGAAATGCAGCTACACCTGAGAAACTCCACATTAAGTTCTTTAGTAGAGTGGTGATGTACATGAGATGTCATTTTTTAAAAGGCTCCCCACATTTGAAATAAAAATGACTGAAAACCACTGCTATGTGCCATACCACTTTAATCCATGGAGAAGTGGTCTGCTAGATTCAATTTGGTGAAGTCCAAATTAAGCACCAGACAAAAGACTTGCATTTTTCCCATTTGCCTTGATTTTGAAAAAGATGACATTTCATTCCCACACTCCATATCCTGTGCCTTCCCACAAAGGCTAGGGAAAGCAGTTTTTGGTGCTTTGCTAGGTTCGTAGTTTGTGGGTTGGTCGCTTGCTAGCAGTTAACCTTCTTTATGGTCTGGGATATATCACACCATTATTCCCCCCTCAACTTACAGCAGGTGAGCAACTTGAAATTCCCCAGATGGGACTCTCCACCATGGATTAGCATGCAAGGCAATTCTACAAGTCCAGGTCTTAATCTCATGTATACTCTACTCAGAAAACATAAGAGTAGAAGTTTGTCCCTTTCTCCAAATAATATTCTAGAGACCAATTCTTGCCATGGTCCTTTTGGGAGACATCATGAAGAGCAAAGAATACTATCCAGAGAGTATTTTAGAGGACACTGAAGAAGTTTTTACCAAATGACAAAGTGGAGCCCAGTTTAGAGCACCACCTGTGCGGTCAGATAGTCCCTGACACACCCCAGCTGTGCCACTCCTTGAGCTCAGATAAATCATTTATCACTTTTAAGCCTTGATTTCCTCATTTCTTAGAAGGCTGAGATTAAGATCACCTACTCCACTAGGTTGTCTTAAATGGTCTTAAATGTGTTATGTATTTGCCCAATATTGACACAAAACGAAAGAAGGTGAAATAGCTATTTTGAATGAGGCCTGTCCTGGTACAAAGTACAAACTCAAAATATGCTTGCTGTTTTGTTGTTATTAACATTGTGGTGGTGGTGGTGGTGGTGGTAGTTGTTGTTATGGTTACCTACCTCTGTTTCTTAATAGACAGCTCTTCTATGAAACAGCCTAGATAAGCACTTCTCCCTGGTCCTCATTGACTTCCTGGAAGATCTTAATTCCATAACAATGGCTCTGGCATATCTGGAAACAAGAAAAGCACGTTCTGATTAAGGTGGTGCCTGTCAGTTCCTCTGTTCTATGTCACAGTCCCATCACAATTAGTAAAGATCAGGTGAACCTATTCATCTGATTCAAGTCAGACAAGAGGCTTTCAGTTACTTAATAATTAGCTTCCATAATGATTTTATGCCTAGAATAAAAAATAAGATCCATCCAATATAATATTTTAGACACAGTTAACTTAATCTAATTATTCTGAAACTGCTTGCTGCAAACCTTGGCCACTGGGGCAGATTTCCAAACACCATAGATGGAGTAACATTCGCTGCCAGCAAAGGGAGAGCAATCTTTCCAGGAACAAGATCTCATCAGATATCAGGTTAATGATTTCAGTTTTAGACATTTTTGTTCGAGATACTTCCTTTTCCACTCAACTCCCTCCTTATTTTGGGTGGTTTTTAGTATAGGCAAAAGATGTCCCAGCCACAGTGAAGTTTCCTCCGTTGATACATAAATTTACTAAATGGGCTCTCTAATCCACCAAAAGAACATAGATCTTTGCTAAGAAGCTTCAGTTTGGTTTTAGCACATGTGAACAATGAAGTAGCCTCAGGAGGCCAACTTTAAATACTTCAGAATGAAGCTTCTTAACAAAGACTCCCAAAGTACAGGCAAGCAAATCAAAGAAAAATGTCAAATTCCAAATGCCCTCCCAGCCCAACAAAACGTCAAAGGAGCTATGAGGAAGGGAAGAATGGGCCTCCAAATAATGTATAGGCAGGCAGAAAGGAGAAAAAAAAAGATAGTATGTGATTTATAAATATTTATAAAACAATCATTAGGCTTGGCTAGAACATGCAGTTCTTCTCTGAGTTCACTGCTGGGAAACAATAATAAAAAGCAAGGAATTATTCAAATAGAGGTGAGAGGAGATTTAATTCTGTATTTTTAGAAATCTACCAGCAGCTCGCCACACAGCACAGTGAAGGCTACAGAGAAGGAGCGCAGTGTGATCCTGTACCCAGGCTAAGTGCAGGGGGTTATTCTGCCAGTTTTCAGAGTCAGGGATTAGCCTGAGACCCTGGCGGTCAGCATCTCTTGTAACTTAGCTTTTGGCTGTGGCTCTCTAGCGCTTGTTCTAAACCGTGGCTGTTCTTGCCACCTCTGTGGTCCTCCCATTTATGAAGCCTGTGGCGACTACAATAAATGGTGCCCGAAATAGTTCCTCTTTAAGAGGTGCAGCTTGGGTCTTCTTTTTTAGACTAGAACAGTGCAATAACAGTGCTTATGAAGAGGAATTCTATTAGGAAAAATATATTTCACTTGTTTTGGCCCAGAATTGCACAAAATAGGCTAGGTGATGGGAAACATCAGAGCTTCCCATCCACTGGGAATGGCAAAAGCAACCTACAGTCAAGAGATATGAGGGGCTATAAATCTTCCTAATGCTGACATTTTCAATCTTTTTAAAACAACTATTCAACAATTACGAGAGTTAAGAGTGTCTTTAGGCACAATTTTAATGATGCCCTCTATAATTCAAAATTGCTATTTTGATACTAAAGGCCCTTAAAAATCTCCCCTGAACTATTTGAAAATAATGACAAATAAGTTTGTTTTTCTTTACAATTTTTGAAATTATTTTATTTGAAAGCTAAATGCAATTTTTTTCTGTTTGTATTTTTTCTTTATAGCAAATATGTAATATAAAATATGTAATATAAAATGTGTAATATAAAAACTATTTTTTTTCAACAAGTCTCATGTAGACACTTCCAAATAACTCCCTCAGTTAACTCCAGTGTGCACCACAAATAACATCACTTTTTATGTGCTCCTGCTACAAAATGCATCTCAGTGAAAGGGGGAGGAGCGTCATAGTACAGTGACCAGGCACTATTTTCCACACCCCCACTTACATGCAGCAGCTTTGGATTACATTTTTCAGTATGCCATGCTGAAAGGGTGGCAGCTGGGAAGGAGTGAGGTGGATATATATTTTAGGAGGACAAGAGACACTGGGGGGAGACACTTGAGGAAGCTACTCCCGGCCCTTCGCACAAAAAATGATTGCCTTTATTTTGATCTCGTGGTGAAGTAGGTGGTGCATTTTGAATTTTGGGTCTTTCCCCTTCCGTCCCAGATTTCTGGAACCTGCCTAATCCCTTTCTTCTACCTCAGCTGTCTTGGTTCAGGCCAAGACTCTCTCTCACATACACACACACACACACACACACACACACACACACAAACACACATGCACACACACACACCAATTCTATTAAAAAAATTTCACACTAACAGTCTTCTCTCTTTACCTTTGTGCACAAAGATGGCTAAACCCCTTTAGAGCATGCACCACTTAACAGTTTGGAGTCCCTGGGTACCCCTCAGTTGTGTTCTTACATGGTCAGACATCAAATACAATACCCAACACTTCATTCCAACCTGGCGTCCAAACATGATCTAAGTGCTCCACGTGTTTAACTCTTACTGCTCTCAAGGTATCTATGAAATAGGATTATTATTATAACCACTTTACATATGGAAAATCTTAATCATAAAAGTTAAATAACTTGTCTGTGTTACATAGTCAGTGCACACTGGAGCTGAAATTTTAACTCAGAGAGTACACTTATAATACTAGTCTCTATTGTCTCTCAAAAAGTTAGGGACACACTGGTCTATTAGAAGCAACCATATTACACACAATGTGGAAAACATTGGTTCTTGGGAGTCTAAAAAATCATGCTTTTTATGAAAAACTAAAGAACCAATATTTATGAAAAACAGTACATAAACAGATAATATATCATGGGAAGGGACAATTAGGAAAAATAAAGAAAAGCAAAAATAAAAAAAAAGATTTAAAAAATTTGTTCTATGAAATATGTTAGGAGCACACTATGAAAGTCTTTTCCTAGCAGTAATCCACTCTTCAAACACAAAGACACATGCACACTCAAATATCACACTCAGATGTATGAATATTCTTTCTGCATCAGCCTATTTTGATGCCTGGACTTTTTCATATTAGAGGATCATTCCTTTGGTTCATGCTAATATTGTCCATATGTGACCTCTTTAAAAATGCAAATATTGTTATTATGAAAATGAGAATAGTAATATGCTAAGGCAATAGAGCAGAACAAGTCAGATTTCAGGAACATGGACAAAAAGACAGGTGATAGTGGAATCTGGGGATAGGGGACAAGAAAGCAACTGATATTAGCAGAAGCCTTGACAGAGCAAGAACTTATGATATCATAAGTTACCAAAGGACCTTAGAAAACTGGTACTTGGGGGTCTCCCTGGTGGCGTAGGGGTTAATTCAACGCTCTAACTTGTACAGCCTGAGTTCCATCCTCAGGCAGGGAGCTAACCCACATGGCACAGCAGACCTCTCCTGTCTCACCCGCTGCTCCCCTCAGCAGTGTATTTCAATAGATCCACCTGTTCTGCTCCCCGCTCTGTCTCTGGTGAATCC
Source organism: Scalopus aquaticus (assembly GCA_004024925.1). Classification (NCBI taxonomy): domain Eukaryota; kingdom Metazoa; phylum Chordata; class Mammalia; order Eulipotyphla; family Talpidae; genus Scalopus; species Scalopus aquaticus. Next base: position 22,245 of record PVIJ01008041.1, on the reverse strand, counting down.
CCTACCCCCGCATCTCTGACCTATGCAAGATTAAGTTCTATGTAAAATTAAAAGAAAAAATAACCCTGGGACTTGGAAAGAGGGCAAGTATCATCTCATTTATGACCTTTGACATCATTTAGAATAAAGCTCAGTCCTGGCTCTGCATACTGTATCTAGTGACTTACCTTCTGTGAGCCTCCATTGTTTTGTCATTGGTCTATAATGGGCCTTAGAGTATAAATGCATGAGAAGTGCCTGGAATGTATTAGACACTCAAACTGTGCTAGTTTAAATGTTGTTTATTCCATATCTACATTTTCTATGGTAATTTTAATAAAAATCATATGATTGATTATCTCACAGTTTTATCCAGCCCTGACCATGCTTAGAAACAGTTGTAACATTTCCTCTACAAATTCAGTGAGAAGTCAAGGAAAGCGAAAGTGCACTGTTTTCTCACTTCCCTCCACAGTAGTCAATTTCAATGATGCCTCCATTTGACTTCTCAGTGGCTCACAATGCATTACTGTACAGGCAAATCACGGAGACTATCTGACTTCTGGAGAGTAAGTTTTCCTCTTCATGGTCCCCAATATTTCCAAATGGAAATTAAAGCTATAATTTCTTTTAGAATGCATCGAGTAATTAGGAAGACAGAGTAAATAAAGAGCTTTTTTTTTTTTCCTCCCACAGAAAAGAATCAGCCAAAGGGAACTGATAAGTCATCCTTTCATCTCCAGATTCACTGGGACTTTCAGCCAAACAAGCTTTTCTGATTTTGACCTATGTTCAGTTCCAGAGTTTGGAAACAGATTGGCAATGTGATCCCCTTAGAGAGAAGGTCGATTTTAAGGAAAAGTAGATACACATAAAAGAAGAGGAAATTCAGCATCCAATTCGGCTTTATTTGGGTAAAATTATTGATTGTTGTACTAGTTTTGCATGACCATCTTCTTCAAGTCTGTTATGGATTCCAATACAGTTATGCACAATCAAGGCCTCCCCCTAACAGATTAAGTTACATCCAGACCTGGAGCCAGGAAGATCCTATCCTCCACCAGATTGAAAACATTCTTCCCTCACTACTAAAATAATCTGAAAAGAATCTCTGTTTCAAAGTCCCAGAGGAAATATATCACGCAAGGTGACTGAGCCCAACACTCCACTCAGCCTACTTACCTCCTATTTTTCGTCTTCACATCTCGCACTCTCCCACCTGTAATTGCTAGGATCACTGTCATCTCTTGTTGACGTCATAGAAACTTCTTTATAATTTATTAGGACCCTAGTTCCAAATTCCTTAGATATATACTGGATAGACATTTTTCATAGTCCTGACACCCAAGTATCCCTCAGTGGGCCCACTCCTACCAGTTGACAAGCTTAGAGGAAGACAGTCGTTTAAGATTCCTTCATCCCTTCCACCACTCATTTCTTGTGTAGGGGTATTGCTAGAGAAGTTCCAGAGAACACTCCAAAATCATGTTGTCCAATACAACAGCCACTATACACATGTGGCAATTAATTAAAATTAATAAAATTTAAAATTCAGCTGTTCATTCAGGCTGGTCATATTTCAAATGCCCAATAGCTGCAGGTGACTAATGACTACTGGACAGCTGTAGAACATTTCTATCTTCACAGAAAGTTTTATCGGAAAGTGCTACTATAAAGCAAAAGGTTCTGAAAAGAAACCCTCTGAAAAGGAACCATATGTAAGGGGGTAGTATTACTCCCTAGAACAACTGTTGGTTTGAAACCTAAGTATTTCCCAAAAATTAGACTTTTCTGAAAATGAACTCTAAGCAACTCTGGGTCCAGGATGCACCATGTGGTGCACTGACTTTTCTCTTCAGAAACTTTCCACTTAAATCAAGTTTTCTCTGAGTAGGAAAGAAGAGGAAATAGTTTAGGGGGTATGTCTCTTTTTTAAAGTTGGATTTCTTTTATTTTGGTAAAATATGATATAAAGTTGACAAGTTTAATTATTTTTAAGTGTATAATTCAGAAGCATTAACGACATCCATAATGTTGTACAATCATCACCACTAGTTATTCCAGAACATTTTTATTACTGTAAATAGAAACTGAACCTATTAAGCACTAACTCTCCATTCTCCCTCACTAGCCCCTGATATTTTTGATCTACTGTCTGTTTCTATGAAGATAATCATGAATAGGTATTTCATGAATACAATCCTACAATATTTGTCCTTTAGTTTGCCTTTTTTCACTTAGTATGACATTTTCAAGGGTCATCCATGTTACAACATGCATAAGTACACCATTCATTTTCATGTCTGAGTAATAGTCCATCACATGTATACACCACATTTTGTTTAAAAGAAGAGGTCATTTAAAGATAACCAAAGAACTCAAATACATTATCTTGCCTTATTGAACTCCCTACCATTCTACTTACCTTTTACTGTCAAAATATGGAAATATTTTCCTACTTTTCTGTCTCACATCAGGAGTTAAAGATCTCTTTGGAGCTATTACATTCTGATAGGTAAAGTAAGTGTGCATGGAGCCTGGCACAGTGCTACATAACTGTTTGTTAGTTGTATAGTAGTGGTAGCGATAGTAGTAGTGCTAGAAGTAGTCTTAGCAGCAGCAGTGGCACTTGTTTGTTGGAACAGCTCTACATTGTAGACTGAGCCAATCGTCCTTTCTGTTGCTTCTGCCCATTTTCCCAGCTCTCTATTTCTGGAATAACACATAGCTAGTCTTCTCTGTTGCACTGCTGGAGTATTTGAAAATGATCTCTCACTTCTCCAGGATAATAGTGCCTACTTTCTTCTTCTGTTCATTCTACCTAGAAATTTCCAGATCTTTCTCTAGCCTAGATTTCTTCTCTGGATATATCTCAACTTGTTTTGGGTCCTCATAAATGTATGATCCAGAACTATATATTATACTCCAGATGCGACATGATTATATGCCATTGCTTCAAGATATCTGATAACAGATAAATATATCTGCACATATACACCTACACATACCTGTGTGTCACTGTGTATATGTGGACTTAACAGGTATATACACATACACATCCAGACACTTTTTATTATGGTGGCACTGGTGTTTTGAGATGTATGCTCTTCAGTCATTAACAGCTCTGAAGAACACAATGTTCTATTAGGTCAGCCCCCATAAAGGTCACAGTGGCGAAATGATTTTCTCACTTAGCTGTAGGGCTGGACATGGACACTAGTGGTGGTGATGACCTATTGCCTTTGGAGGCCTCCCATAAGAGCTAAGTTTGTTGGCCAGTGAAAGGGACACAAAAAAGTTACAGAGCCTGACTTTGAAAGATCCCCCTTTTTTGAACCATAAAGTGGTAGCAATCACCTTGTTTGATGTTCTACAAAAGTATCTTTTTTCTTAAACAGATATCCAATAATTGAAAAAATATTAGACAAATTCATTAAGTGTTGTTTTCACCCATTATTTATCAAAATGACTATCCATTCTTCCTCATTTTTTCCTTCTAAGTTCTCCAAAGAACATTGCAAACTCCATTAAATAAAAGTCTTAAAAGTTGAGTAGTTTGTATGCATATGTGAGACCTGACAAAAGAGGGCTTAGAAGAAGACTATAATCATTTAAAGGAGAGGAAAGGAGATCATAAGTGTATAGTTCGATCAGAGAAACTGTGTCTTATTTATTTTACAAAGAGGGAATGGAGAGAAGGAAAGACAGAACTTCAATAATAAAATGACCTTTCTTCTGACTAGATCAGCTTCATAAGTTAAAATGATTCAAGGCTCAATCTAATATCTGGGGAATAGAGCCCTCTTGATCCGAAGACAGATGTGATTATGACACATAGTCAACAATGTTTTTCTTCATTATTGTTTGGCCTGAATTTGGGGTTTTCTGGGAGGGAAAGGGAGAGAAGGAGTTGAGAACCTGGAGAATATTAGGAATCAAATGGGAATTTATTTGTGGTTCCATGTCTCTATTACAGAGTTTTATTGTTGGCTTAGGTAAAATATCATTTGGGATTTATCATAAGAAGGTCTCCTAGGCCTTTCGGTAGACCATTCTCAAATTAAGGGATATAATCTGAGGTTGTTTTTCATTAACTTAACAGAAAAAACATACTGTTAGAGTGAGGACCAAAGCCAGGAAGTGGGTTTCTTAAGCTACCATAATAGTGCAGTTTAGAATGTGGTGTATGCATTACAGTTAGTTATAGATGATTCTTTTTTGACAGTCAAAACATAACTCTGTTCTAAGACAACTTTTGGTTTCATTACCTAGGTGAATCTTACAGTTTGGTGACAACAAATATCAAACATGTAGATATGGGAGGGTGAGAATATTCCTTGCTCACCCCTCTGGGCTATTTAAAAAGAAAATAAGAGTTTGGAAGGAGAAACTAGTTGGGAAAAAGAAAAACTAAATTTCAACATCTACTGGCAAGTCATTTAATTTTTATGTGTCTCAAATATTACTCAAATATTATGTAAAACTGTGTCAAATCCTACCACCTTATTAGAATTACTTTGTGACTAAACTAAGTCTTATATATCTTATAAGATATATAAGAAAGCACTCTAGGGAATTTAAACATAAATTCACAAATATATTTAGATCAAATTAACTGCTTTCATGCTTCAAGCACTATACTAAGAATTTACTGAGAGGATCTCATTTAATCATCATTACAGAAGTCTGAGGTAAGTACTGTTATAAAGTCTACTTCAGATACAAGAAATGGACGCTTCAAGAGCAAGTTTTAAGTGAGACAACAAGGATTTGGATCTAGTTTTTCTAACACCGAGACTGGCTCTTGTATAGGTTATGAGAATCTGCCTCAGTTAGATTACAAAACATTGTTTAATTTGAAAACGGATTGATCGCTATTATTACAGAGTGATTTGATGGCATAAGAATCAGTGACTAGGTCACTAATGTCATGATCAGCAGTCCCTGAGATGACCCCGAATAAGGATGGGACAACACAAAATTAAGAGTAAAAGTTGGAGATCAGACGATCTGGATTCTTTCTTTGCCTCTGGGTGATCACCAATATCCACCACCAAATAGCACTGTCAAATAGTTTTAGTTTTAGTCTCTTTGGGATGACATGGCTTAAAATGAAAAGTCATTTACTATAATTACTAGTTATAAAATCTTCACAATTTCATCACAACATGACAACATAAAGGATTAATGTTACTGATGAATTTGACCAACCTGCATCACCATTAATAGGATTAGAGTAATATGAAAATGACTAGAAAGTCACACGTGCATGTGCACATGCACATACACACACACACTTTCCCAAATAAGAATTCACTATTCGTGTATGTTGGACTTTATTTCTAGTGGAGCTAAAAATGACCACTAGATGGCACTGGAGTCTGATCTCCTCTATTTCCAGCACTGTCCCTAGGAAAAATGTAAGGCTATAATTTTCTGAGTCAATTACTTATCTGATGTGGTGCAGAGTATAAGGCATTTTGACAATCTTTTTCATGTTCCTTTTTCAATCTCCTGTCAATAAATGAACACACTGCCAACTCAACCTGAAGCAAACTGATGCTGTCCAAACAAGTAAGTTTCATGATCCCTTGAAGAACTTCCTGTAAGTAAATTTAAGTTTCTAAGAATGAAAGACAATAATTTATGAGTGGAAAAAAGAACTCATGACATGCCTCTGCCAAAGCACTGATTCCAGCTGTTCATTTCCTCTAGCAATTCAAATCTCACTTCTGGCACATCCAGGGCAGTACCTGGAAATTCATTCAACAAATATGTATTTAACAACAGGCTCTCAATGTTCCAGTGTCCACTGAAACACTGAAAGGCAGTGGACACTCTTCATGGAGCTTACATTCTAGTAGAAGGGAAGACTAGAAGCAAATGAATAGATAGACATGATAATTTCATATGCCATGAACAAAACCAATGATTATCATGATGAAGAGAAGTGAGGGCAAGTGGAGGTACACTTGAGAAGGCAGATGTCTTCTCTGAGAAGGTGCAATGTGAGCTGGAACTAGAATGACAGGGCAGAGTCAACCACAGGAAGAATCTCAGCATGGCAGAGATATAAAAGAGGACAGGGAGAATAGTAAGAAAGGAGATGAGTAAGATGAACAACTTGCTTTACAAATGAACAACTGATTTACATTTTAAAACATCATTCTGGGGCCTCGTTGGTAGCCTAGGGGTTGTTTCAGCACTATTACCACAACGGCCCACTAGGGCAACCTGGGTTCTATTCCCAGTCAGGGAGCTAACCCACTTATGGCACAGCAGACCTCCCCTGTTTTGCCCACTGCTTTCCTCAGCAGTGTATTTCAGTAGCTCCTCCTGTTCTGCTCCCCACTCTGTCTCTGCTGAATCCTCTCACCACACTCCCATCTTCCACATCTTTGGCCTACACCCTAGTTCTTCTATGCAATAAATAAAAAAAATTTTAAAAAAATAAATAAAAGATCATTCTGGCTACTAGTGGGCAATGGTCTGTATCAATACAACACAGGGTAACAATAGCAAATGTTCAATGGATATATACTAAACACATCAATGAATAAATGACTGAACTTGCAATGTGCCTAACACCAACTTAGCGTATATTCTCCACTACAATTCACTTTACACATATCACACCAGCAGAGCTAGGCACACTCGAGAGAATCATTCTCAAACTTTAGCATCCATCCAAATAATACGCAGCATCTGTTAAGACAGAGATTACTAGATCTCACCCTTAGTCATATCCCTTCCATTACTTTCTCCCTTTACAGCTTCTTACTCAGGAGATGGAATCCAAGAATCTGTATTTGCAACAAGTTCCAGGTAGATGTTGATGCCACTACTCCAAGGACCACACCTACAGACCACTCCTGTAAAAGGTTGAGCATAAAATGCTACCAGCTCACGAAATAGGGAGAACTCACTGCAGTTCTACTACAGTTTAGGCTTTTGGAGCTTAGAGCATATTTATCTTTTCACATAACACTAATGTGGGAAATATTGTTCATTTCCTAGAAAAGTATGAAGTCCCATCTTCCTCACTGATATAGTCTCAGGTTTTTCTTTTTTCCAGGATTATTGTGTCCAACTCCACAGTTTGAATCAAATTTGGCTTAGGCCAAATATGGTAGTTCAACCCTCTTTGCCAGATATACTCACTAACTTAACCTCCTTTGAAGAGCCATGGATAGAGGCCTAACCAAGGAGACATAACAGAAGTGAGTTGAAGATTCTGGGAAAGACTTTCCTCTCTAATGAAAAAAAGAGCTGTGAGAAAAGAGCCTTTGATAGTAGGAAATTTTGCTCAGTGAATACACTCATGAAGAAATAACTACAACTATATAAAGTAAATATCTGTCAGACAGTGGTACGCTGGTAAATGTTTAACAACAGGCTCTCAGCAATGAAAAAAGTCAATCACTGATCTCCATGCTATAAATGCTCCCACAATGGCTGATTTTCAACTTACCAATGTGAAGTCACTAAGCACAGAAATGGGGAGAAATATTAATAACAGGCTCTCACAAACTACCTTGAGCCAGCTCCAGTAAACCACAGCCAGGGGTTCTAAAATTTAAAAGTAGAGTGCTTGTCCTGATAGATAAGGTAATAAAAGCTAATTTTTTATTTGCTTGTGCACCTAATCTCTCGTAAAAGCCAATCGCGTAGTTGCATAAGCAACTGAGAAGGATCAAGCACAGTATCTAGCAGAAGAGAAGACATTCAGATTTGTTATTGATGGTGAGTGCCTTGCCACGGCTACGCATTGTATTGAAATGTAGACTAAAGTAATTCTTTGTAGAATTTTATGCCATTTTAAAAAGTGGGCCTCCCTGGTGGTGCAGCGGTTAAGCGCTGCACTGTGGAGCTGTCGGCAACAGCGATGCCAGTTCGACGCCCAGCCAGGGAGAATCCCACATGGTGCGGCAGACCTCTCCCGCCTTGCCTGCTGCTCCCCTCAGCAGTGTATTTCTGATCTGCCTGTTCTGCTCCCCACTCTGTCTCTGGTGAACACTCTCGCCGCCCCACGCCTCTGTTCTGTACCCCAGCTTGAATGTATAAATAAATAAATCTTAAAAAAAATAAATAAAAAGTATTTTAGAAAACCAGAGACATTCAAATGCCCTTCCACGCACTGCAACTATTATTCAGCTACCTACATTTCTTATTGGTGTTAATAAATATGTCTAAAACAAATGAAAACAAACTATTTGGGTCATACCTCTGAGGAATTACATGGTCTAGCTCCTTCTGTACAGTAGTTGTCAATTTGTAGGTCTCCTTCACATCTAGGTACTCACTTAGCTTCAGTTCAGCCACTGTGGGAGGCTCCAATATCTTATAACGCCTTTTGGTAAATCCTTTCTGATCCTCATTTGACATCACACTCTACCTTCTCATCAAAATAGCTTCTTTCAGTTCCTCTCTACCCTAGATGTGGTGACTCAGTATGTACAGTCCCACTTCCTGGAATGCTCATTACCTCATTCGGGATTTTCCAAACTTCTTGTATTACATGAACTACCTGGGGGGGGGGGGTTACACATAAAATTCCTAGATCTCGATCCAATCTCCTGAATCAGAATCTCCAAGAGAAGGAATCTGGAAATACATAATTTTAAACAAATGCCCAGGAAATTTTTATCAGACGGCTTTAGAAAAACCCTGGCTTATCTGTCTCCTTTTTATTGCTTGGCTTTCAGCTTTACCATTGCTTCCTCTGGAAAGCCTTCCCCAATCCCCCAAATGAAATTGCACCCCTTTCTTATCAGCTTGAGACTTATAGTACTTGGATTAGTTATTAGCCTTTGCTCAAAAAAGTTCCATTGACAGTCTTCTAGGGAACACGTGCCATTTGAGATTGTATATTTGTTGAAACTAGAAAGTAGGTGCTGTTAATGACTGTATCTCGAGGACCTGCCACCATCCCTAGCACATAGTAAATGGCACATAGGTTGACTAATTGATTCACAGACCCATCTCATATCTGTGAGCTGAGAGAAATTTATAGATAACAAGGTTTCTGTATAAAGGAGCATTCATAAGATCAAGCACATTCGTCTTCCCCACACCAATGGGTATCCTTACACAAGTCTTGTGCCCAGTCTTGTTCTTGATTTTCATGATACTAAAAGAAGTGGGAATGGAATAAAAGGGAATTTTCCTATAATACTGGTCAACAAATTTTTACAAAGTCATGTTACTGAAATAAAATTAGTATTTCTTATCAATTTGTGTGTGCTCAACACAAATATGACAGTCAAATTCTAATTTTGGCTGTAGTGCTTTTTGTAATCTGCAATCAATTGATGTTTACATCACGAAATGCATGCCAATAGTAATAGGCCTACGTTAATACCTGTAAAAAATCAAGTCATAGACTACTTCTTAGATTTGTTCGCTTGTCTCTTGCACAGCTGTTCAGGAATAGAATAGATGGAAGACGGTTTCCATTGTGCAAAGCCTTAATGTGCACAGCCTTAAGACTCAGTTTCAAAGAGTCTAGAAATGGTCTCCATTCTTGTGGGTCATGAGTGATTTCTAAGGCATTCATGAGGCCCTCAATATCGGAACAGAATACCAGAGTACTTTCCTTTCTGAAGAAAGGCTCCAACTGCTGATGGCGCTTTTGATAGAAAGTAATTGTGACATCTTCTTTTAGGAGATTCCATTGTTGGAATATTGATCCTAGCAATTCTGCCTTATTCTTGGAAAAGTCCAAATCATGAATTGAGTCATTTAGTTCTTCCTGTGTTAGCCTGTTTGGGGTTGAGGATGCACCACAGTGAAAATCTGGATCACTGCATGCTGATGGATCAGGAGAAGAACAGTTCGGCTCACCCTTGTCCTCATCAGATGAAGCAAGAGAGTATTTTGCTGGAGGTTCTGGAATAGGAAGTCCCTCACCATGTGGAATTGGTCTCAGTGCATACAGAATTTTTGGGTAGGCTATTCTCAACTTCTTTTGCTTCATTATTCCTCCAGAAAGAGGAGGAACCAAGCAGAAGTCACAGTCTTTTATGTGGTTGCTTGGCTCTCTCCACGCCATGGGGACTGCAAACAGCATTGATGGTCTTTTGCCATTTAACCACTGTGAAAGCTGTGTTGTACATGTAGCACAGCATATATGCGGGGCCCAAGGCTCTTCTTGGTCGCCAACCCTGATACCGAAGTAAAGATGATAAGCCTTCTTCACTTGAAAAGTGATACTTTTCTTCTGGTTGGCAAATGTCACTTCCCCACAAATAGAGCAGAAATTGTCCACGTTATTAACACACTTTTGAGGCATAACTATTCTGTATTGTGCCTAAATGCATAAAATAATAACAGTTCTATGGAACAGTAGCTTCAACTGTCTCACACAAAGTCTGAAATATTTTCAATGCTCAACCTTTCTGACAGGGCTTTCTATAGTGCACTGCTGACATCAGCTTACTTCAGCAGCCACCTGGCAGTAGTATTGCATTGCATCAGAAAATGATGCAATCAACTCTGGATGATGTGTGCATGATGGTATTATGCAATGCGATGCAATATTACATCACTGTAGGCTGATTTAGAATGTTGTTGCAGTCTTACTGGATAAATTCACAGGGTGAAACATATAAAATGAATTATATGAAATATCTTCAAAACGAGAGCTAATAAAAAAATTTCAGGGTTATATTCCTGTTCAGCACACCAAGATACTACAGATTAGGGCCCTTTTAAGTCAGTAACGATCTCAATGTTGAGCAGTGTAATATTTCATTATATAAAACAAAGGGTTGAGTGCAAGCATTATAAACCTGACATTCAAGGGGAAAGGACACTTTGTCCTAAGGAGTAATCAATTTAGCTCAACATTAAACCATGGTTACAGATCCATATCAGAGATGTCTAATGAGAATGGTTTGCACAACTCTTCTGGGGTGATCTCCATTCCTACAGTTTCAATCCCTTGTGATGTTGGTTGGGTTGAACTCTTTCAACCCACTGTCTCCATAGGGCAAATGTTCAACAGCAGATATTTAACGGCATGTGTCAAGAGGGAGGCAGTGGAGGCGGAGATCAAAAAGGAGATGCAGCTTTTTCAAAGAGCACCATATGTCTATTTTCATTTCCAAACCAAATGAGATGGGTTAAGAAATAAATGTAGAATTTGTGTCAATTTCTTGATTCTTAAGGATCATGCACCTTAATTTTATTTTTATCTTTTTCTCAGTCTACTCTTGTGCCAAATGCTTGCCCTTTTATAGATACCCTGTTTTTTGTTTTTGGGTGCTTTTTTTTTTTCCTTTTTTTTTACTAGTTCCTTTCATTAAAAAAAAAAATACAGCTCTTTCAGAATCAGCTAACCATTAAATACCTATTTATTACATTTATCCTACGTGCCAGACATTGTACCAATGAGCCAACCAAAAGTCAGATATGGCCTTTGAGAAAGAACCATAGAGAATCAGAGGTGACTAAGTTTAAATGTATTCCCGGGATTTGGAAAACAGAATTTTTTTTTCTTCTTATAAAATTGACATATAACATATTATTTTAGGTCTACAATGTAATAATTCATATAGGTAATAATTCATATAGATAATAATTCATATAGATTGTGATGGAAAGAGAATTCCTAATCGTAAATCCAATGGTCAAAAAGGCTCAATTGCTCTCACAATGGTCAGAAATTGTTAGAGGCATAAGAAACTGTCAAGATGTTCTAGTGCCATGGTTTTAGACCCTTATTAGCCTAATTTGAACAAAATCTTACTATGTAAAATGATTACAAGTAGAGCTACTGATAATACAGAGTCTTCTATCCTTATTCCAATGAGAGCTGCTATGGAGACTCCTTAAATTCAGTGTGAAAGTTGTATGTCTACTACAACATCTTTATTTTAAAGATGAAAATAACTGATGTGCAAAAGAGAGAAATAATTTCCTCATGATGGTAGAACTCATTGATGGATAAGCCAGACCAAAACCAGGATCTCCTCACTCTTGCTAGTTGTCTGGAACCCACTGCTCTGGCATAGAACTTTAACCATTGCTCCGTTCTAATATGCACTATTCTTAAATCAGCCCACTAGTGAATTTAGATATTTCCAAAGGTACGTGATACTTGCATTCAGGACATTTACAGGGAGCATCAGAAGTCAAACCAAATCAGCCCAGTACTTAATTAGAGCAAAGAAATGTGCAAATGCCCACATTCAACTTCTTGTACCGTCAAAATGTCCTTCCCCAAAAACACTTGAATGAAGTCAGGCAAGTAGAAACTAAAATTGTACCACTGCCCTTACACCCCAGTAGAAACATTTAATAACTCACCCACTATAAAGCTAACACTCTCCAAAAAGAATTCAGGTTTGTGCGGAGGTTTGATGGACTTAATGGGATCACCAGATCATTTGAGGTAGAAGGGAGCCCAAAGGGGTTCCATATGTGCCAAACTTTTCTTGGTGTGTCCCTTATGGAATCCCTTATGGGATCATTTCTGGGTTTCTTTGTACACAATATTTGATCTTATTTACAGTTTCAGTGCAGGGACAGAGATTATCTGGTCCTAAACCAAATGAATTCAAATGCCATAATACAGTAATATGAGAGCCGGAACTAGAAAACATTTTCACTGCATTTGGTCTGCCAGGTTACATATTATTACCTAGAAGAGTAATTTGTGACTACTGTAAAGGATGCTTTCACTGGCTACTTCTGACAGACAAATTGTATTTGTCCCTTTGTATTTACTTTTCTATTAATAAAATTGATATAAAATGTATTATCTCCAGAAACGGAAATGTGCCTTCACATTTATTTAGCTATCTTTCATGATTTTCTTCCAGGAACCCGTCTATACATAGCAAATTTTGTTATTTTGACTTGTCTGAGGCTCTCTGCCAACGACCGTATGTATCTTTTAATTAAGTAGAAAAGAGATCTTAAAAGCTCACATAAGCCCAGGAAACTCCATTTCTGGCTGACAGCAATGTCTCCTCATTTGCTAGCAAAAGCACAGATTGACAGAATAGAATAGATCAAGAAAATTGATCGTTACTCATATGCTGGATTGAGTCAATATATGTAAATCCATCCCCATTGCTAGCAGGCACTGAGATGCTTGCCATGCAGAACAGACACAGTTACAGCCTGTTTTCTAGTCCAAATGCCAGCCTTTCACTTTAATGCAACAAAATTACAGTTATATACTCAGAAAGCTCTTTTGTATTCATAACAACTGCAGTTTGAATGTGGTTCAGAACAGAGAAACTGTATTTATGAGTCACCATCTCTTCTGAGTCAATACAATTTGCAATAAATACAGTTTAAGTTAGAGCTATGGTATAGATGCTCTGGGAATTTTCTTTGTAGTTTTACCGCATTTTTTGGAAATGTTTTAAATGTTCACTGCTTTCAAGTTCATTTCTTGAAAGCAAACTGCCTCGCATGGTTGTTGTGAAGATCAAGTGAAATAATAGATTTTTAAAAACTGAAAAAATATAAAAGCATTATGCAAATGGGAGATGATTGTTGTTTTTTTGTCTCAAGGTCCTTTTACTTAAGAGCAATGATCTCTGGTTATCCCACGGCCTGTTTTAATCTTGATTTAAAATAGTCGAATATTTAAAGTAACAATGCATGAAACAGAAGACCTAGGAACATAAAACACATATTATGTGTTCAGATATCCCTTCATATCTTCTCAGAGAAGAATAATTATGAACTTCCTAGTATCAAAGAAGAGTCATGTTTCTTTCCTCAGGAGTAGGATTTAAAGATAGATGAATTTGAGTCTTTCACAAACTCTTAGAATTGCTATCTTCTTTCCCAAGTCTAACTAACCTGTTGAAAGACTAAAAGACTAAAGACTAAAGTCTTTCATTTTATGCTGTAAATTATAAGGGGATCATAGTTTAAAAACAAATATATGTAAACCATCATTCATGCTGACTGAGCAAGCTCATAATATATGTACTAATCATGTGAAAAGCCCTTCTAAAAACAGTTAAACTGAGTGATGGAGACTGGTGCCTGCTGTAACTTCAGGAGTGATTCCACAGACACAGTCCATCAATTTATTTCCATGCATTCTATTCACTCCAAACAACATGTGGTCTCTTTTTCTATTTCTCTCACCCTAGAAGTAGTAAAGCTTCAATTACCTTGGGCAAGTGGCCAGAAAAGTTTGCAGGGACAGAATTACATGTTAGAGTGGTAAGGCAGATTTTTCTCTTTTTTAGGATTTTATTTGTTTATTTTTTGCATAGAAGAACTGGGGTGTAGACTAGAGGTGCATGAGGTAAAAGGACCCACCAGAGACAGAGTGGGGAGCAGAGCAGGCAGAATGACTGAAGTACACTATTGAGGGGAGCAGCAGGCAAGACAAGAGGTCTGCTGCACCATATGTGGGTGCCGATGTGGTGATAGTGCTGAGACTAAACCCCTAGGCTACCAGAAAGGCTCGAGTGGGAAGGCATTTTAAAGATCTTTGACTTCAGGTCCTTCTTTGCAAATTATTGCATTCATTCCCACCTACATTGTTAATGTTTCTTACTCTAGCCTTTTCCCTTTGCCTATGAATAGTCTACGGTTGCCCTGAGCTCTTATCTCTGCTTGTACCCTATTTGACCACTAAAAGTCTCTTCAAGTAAACAACTGTATCTTTCTGACACAACCTTGGTAATCTTTGATAGTTCCCTCATTCTCTGGTACATTACAGTTTAATCATATACAGTAAGTTCTTACTTAATGCTGCCTATAGTTTCTGGAAACTGTGACTTTAAGCAAGATGTATAATGAAACCAGATCCTGGAATAACATTGTTGAGTTCAGTTTAGGACAGATTTTTTTTTTCTCTCATTAATGTTATGCTCAAACAATGTTAGTCAAGCATCTCCTATACATTTCCTAATTCACACTTGGAATCCCCCAAATCCAAGGAATGAAAAATAGCATTCAAGACTATAACCTGCATGTGAGACATGATCATTGCCAATAATTTGCCACTGTTTCTCGGTCTTTTCAGTGGGAATACATAGAGGCAGTTCTAATATAATTTTCTTATTCTCAATACCACCATTTTCTCATAAGTCAAGTTATCTACACTGTCAGAGAATATATATATATATATATATATATATTATATATATCACACTGTCTCTACTATAGTAATGTTGGGTCTTAATTGTATTAGTAAATTTATATTTAATGTTTTTTTCCCA
Organism: Scalopus aquaticus; assembly: GCA_004024925.1. NCBI lineage: Eukaryota > Metazoa > Chordata > Mammalia > Eulipotyphla > Talpidae > Scalopus > Scalopus aquaticus. The sequence continues at coordinate 7,066 of PVIJ01008041.1, read as the reverse complement.
CCCTTATAGTAAATTTCATTGTCTGAGGCTTATTTTATTAATTTTTTTTTTGGCATGGAGATTTAAAAATTGTTTTCAGCCCTTCATGGACCAATGCTTTTGTAGAGAAATGATTCATATGCTTGGATGTTACAGCAATATCAAAGTACTATAAAAGTTTCAAAATGCTTACTCTTAAATTCCATTCCCTTTTCATTGTGGTCTCATAGATTCCTCAGAAAAGAACATGAGAACAATATTCTCTGTGTGCTTGCATGTTTACATCAGTTTACTAGAGGCTTTTTATGCTTAAAGGTCAATTTGACTGCACGTAAGATTCTTGGCTCATATTTTCTTTCTTAGGTTTCTTAAGTATGTTATGCTCTTATACTTGGTCATAAAAGTGTTGCTGTTAAACATTCTATGGCAAACTGATTTTCTTTCTATTGGTCTTTTTGCTGGCATATTGAAGGATATTTCTTTATAGGATGGTATTAGTCATTGTGGGTGAATTTCCTAGTCCATTCAAAATGTAATTTGAAACTTTTTTATTTCAGATTTTTTTTTTAAATTATACCTTGCATTCAGAAACTTCTATTATATGATGGAGATTACAAAACTTGTACCACAGAAAAAGCCAAAGGACCCTTTCTTAGAATAAAAATTTTAGATGAACAGAATGGAACACATAGAATATCAAAGGAAAAATATTATAGTGAAATACAATTCTAAAAATATTGTTAGAAACTACCACCCACAATGTTGAAGAGTCAGACAAGTGAATAAAGGGAGTTGTGGCTTCCAGAAGTAGAGAGTCAGGAGTAGAGAAAACAGTGGGAGCCAGTGCTGGGTGTACAGATCAATACATCATATGGCACCTAGCCAACCCCACTGCTCTATCTGTGTCCTACAGGAATGGAACCTTCTGCAGCAGCACAAGAGTGCTGTGCACAGGTCACTTGCTCTGCAAAGACTTCCAGGAGGGATCTCCTGATTCTGGGTGACTGACACCACCTAGTAAAGCTGATCTTACTCTGTCTCTACTCTACATCAAAGAGAGGCTTTCTTCAGGATTTATTTTCTGATTCCCACCTGCCATCACACCCCTGATCTGAGTGCCTTATGAAATACTCTCTCAAGATTACCTTTACATTATGCTGTTAGTTTCCATAAATTGTATTTTTTAATATTACTATTATAGTCCGAGCACAAAAAAAAATAGTGGTTCACAAAAAAGCTTTTGATAAATGAATGACTGAGTAAATTGTCACTTAGTAAGAATTCAAGACAGTAATGTCACTGAGGTGGTGATAAAAGAGATTCCGTGCTTTGCTTCCAGGAGGAACAATAAATAAGAAAGAGATATCACAAAGAATCCTATAGCACAGGGTGAAATGGAAGCACCCTGCACCTAACAGACCAACAAAGACTGCACTAGCAGGGACACCAAGGAGATTCATACATTGCTGGACAGAAGTGGGTGGAAAGAAATGCCTGGATGCAGCAGCTGGGCAGAGGACTCCATTATTGGGACTGTGACCCAGCAAAGAGTCCTGAGGAGGAGACTGGAGATGGTGTGGAGACATGTGCCCTTGCACCAGGTGAGGCCAGTGGCAAGGGAAGTGGGCTGCTCCATACAGGCTTCCATACAGGAAGAAGGCAAAAATAGCTCTAGAATACACTCCTCCTCCCCACCATTTGGAGCTCTACTTATATGGTGAATTTCACTGATAGTGGAGAGACTACCAAGCCTCAGATCTAGAATTCCAGAGAACAGAGATAGCGGCAATGCTACGAACACAAGCCAGGCTCCTACCCCCAGCATATTAGTCCTAGTAACTGGCCCCCTCCAGGCTAATCCTTCACATGCTGACCCAGCAACTGCTAAGAGGGTCCTAAGTACCTACAGAGGGCAGCAGAAGTCAAATAAATAAAATAGGACCACAGTGTCACCTGCTGGAAAAGTAAAAGATAAACAGTTCAGCTCCCAACCTTGTCAATCAGAATTCTTAAAAAGAAACAGTAAAAGAAAACCCAGGGACTGTTAGTGATAAATGGATTAATAAAGACTTGGATGTAAGATCTGAAACTATAAGCCACTTCGAAGAAAACATAGGCTATACATGCCTTGGCAGTGACCTTAGAGACATGCTTAGGGAATTGGTGCCAACAGCTTGGGAACAAAAGCAAAAACAAACAAATGTGGCTACATCAAACTAAAGATTTTTTGCACAGCAAAAGAAGCTATCGTTGAAATGAAAAGCCTTCCTATTGAATGAGATAAGATATTTGCATATCATGTGTACGACAAGGGGTTAATATTCAAAATATACAGAGAACTCAGAAAACTCAACAGTAAAAAAATACTCCCATTAAAAAATAGACAGAAGTTATGAATAGACACTTCTCCAAAAGTGACACACAGGTGGCTAACTGGCACATGAAAAGATGTTCATTATCTTTTATTATTAGGGGATTCAAATCAAAACAACAATAAGATATCACTTCACACCTGTGAGAATAGCTTTTCTCCAGAAGACAAGAAACAAGTATTGGAGACAGTGGAACTTTCGTGCACGGTTGATGGGAATGTAAGTTGGTGTAGCCATTACGGAAAGTAGAATGGAGAACATTAGGAATTCCATATTATCTACTTATCCTACTTATAAGTTTTCAGCTGAAAAATACAAAAATACAAGTTCAAGAGATATATGGGTCCCCATATTTGTTGCAGCATTATTTAGAATCCAAGAGCTAACCCAAGTGCCCAGCTGGTTGGATAAAGATGTGAGATATGGACACAATGGAGTACTCCTCAGCTATTAACTGATGAAATCCTGCCATTTGCAATGGACCTAGATGGTATTGTGTTTAGTGAAATAAGTCAGAAGGAGAAAGGCAAACACTGTAAGGTCTCACTCCAAGTAGTACACAGAGAAACTAAAGAATCAAATGAACTAAATAAAACAAAAATAAACTCTTAGGCTCTAGGACCAATTAGTGGTTACTGGAAAGGAAGCAGGGAGGTAGATAATTGGGTAAATGGTGAAGGATAGAATTGGACTTAATGGTGAATTTAATGTAGTATATACACATGTTGATGTTTAATGATGCACACCTGAAATTTATGGTTATAAGCAATCTTCAATTAAAAATGTTTAAATTATGTTAAGAAATATATTTACTTGTTTATTAGCACATTAAATAATAAGCTGTAGTGATGAATCCAATAGAAACTAGGTTTGAAAGAGTGATTAACATAAATGATATTTGGAAATAGTTTTTAAACTCTAATTTGATATTATGTCATTTGTGATTAGTTTTGGAGACAAAGTCACAGGTACTGTTAATGTTACTGTGTTTATTTGCATGCATTGATAAATAAACAAAAATGCTAAATTTCAGTTAGAGGTCAGTGAAAATAAATACCTGTATTTTCCTACCAGGTCCAAAAACAACCCAAATTTTACCCATAAGCCCTGAGGTTCACCACTCTAGGTAACAAACCTCTGTATTAGGCACATACTGAAACCTCTGAACACACCCCTTTCTCTCAGATGCTTTTTAAAAGGAATCCTAGAAATACAACTGTAGAATTGGGACTACTAGAGTGGAGAGGAGACTGTGGAGACCAAAGGGGACAGGGGGGCTCAAGTGACTATGGTGGAGGACTATGGGGATCTTCGTGGTGGGTATGGCGCGGTAACATGTTTGAAGAGGTGGGTTCTCTTTATCATATACAGCGTTGTAAACTAATGGTACCTCATTAAAATAAATAATTATTTAATTTACATATAATTTAAATTCTATATATATATACACACGTGTGTATGTGTATAAATCCATTCTACTCTATTGTAACTTTTCCGTGAGCAAAAATGGTATATTTTTCCTCTTGGTATTTCCCATGGCACCAAAAGGAAGTCTTACACAGAAGAGATCCTTAATAATCTTTGTTGAATAAATAAATTAATAGAAATGAGTCCTAAAGAAGTAAAGTGACCTTTCACAATTCATCACTCTGGGCAGTTGCAGAGACCATATGGTTTTAAGTTTAACACTGTGATTGTGAGTTCTTAAAAAAAAAGTTGTGAAAATGATGCCATCATCATCATTATTATTACTAATAATTACTAATAATGTGGGACTGGGTGTTGGCTGGATAGCAATGAACAGTCTAACATAAATAGCATGGCTACTGGTAGCTAAGAGAATTTCTAGGCACAGCTAATCATTCTGGTAGAGGCTAAACAAGTTATTGATTAGGTTTAAAACTGAATATTGAGTATTGATGATAATTGCTTGATACTCTATCACCCAAAGCTTCATATGTTTAACACCCTATGAATTTTTTAGTATATTTAAGAAAAAATAGGATCATACTCCAGAGAAGAGACAAGCTAGAATATTTTGTCTCAGACCTTCTATTTTTTTAGTATTACATATCAAGTGTTCTTTATAGACACACTGTGGTACTAAATATTTCATATAGGTATTTCTGTAGGCATAACAGGTCTGGTGCTTTTCTGATAGCATGTTATGAATGCTGAGCGAATCCTCACTCTCCAAAATGCTTCCCAATCTCCCATTGCCCTTATTCTCTGTTCATTAATAATTTCATTCTGATAATTAAAATAGGGCATAGCATGTTTTATAGTCATTTATGCCATGTCATTTATACCATGATAGGAATGAGTCTCAGAGCAGGAACCATGAGTTCACTGAGCTGTGAAGTGAGGAGGAAAATCAGAGTGTTCATAAAAACTAAGTACTGTGCACACATTTTACTATTTTCACAGTTTGGCCACAGGCCAGCCCCTCTGTTTCCTTCTAGTCATTTCTTCATTCTCCAACTTCTCCTTCAATGCAAATTGACACAAGCTTTGTCCTTTTAAAAGTTTTCTGGTTGAAACAGAACCTCGAAATGTATTTATTGTTATTCTTTAGGGCAAGAAAGACACTGTGTGTCTCCATGCAGGAAGAGATGCTGATTCATCACATTTATGCAATGAGTAGGTGTAGATAGTTTTTATGGCTATTAATTGCAGATACAGCAATAATTCAACTATTTAAGTAAGAATGTTAAGGATGTAAAAATCCAATAGACTGTTTGATCCTATCATTTTAATCCATGTTATTTCAAAATATTCAAAATCATTCTTTTTTTCCCCCTTGAGGAATGAACTTACTTTTGGAGATACAGCCTTTGTTATGACTTTGAATACCAAATATCCATTAAGGTTAAAGCAGGAAAGCTGTGTGAAATATAAAAGATGGGATTTTTTATTCCTTTGGTCATCTCTGCTAGACACAATGACTTCAGATAAACTCTTCCTGTTTTCATTTTTGGGCAATTTTCTTCTCAGGGATTCCCAGACACTTTATTTACAACCTCACTCCTTATCACACTTGGAAAGCAAGCCAGGTGTGAGTAGGGCTCAGGTGTCACTGTCTTTAAGTTTTTTGCCAGCAAAAGGACACCTCTCATGATGTCTTGGTATCTTCAGAAATTGAGCCCACATTGATGGACTCAATGCAAAGTCCTACCATCTAGTGAGCTTCTTGGCTTTTTTTTCTTTTTTCATTTTTGTAGACAGTCAGGGTTGTAGATGAGATGATCACTCAGTGACTATTCACCTCTCCTCGCACTCCTGGAGGAATAGTCTCCCAGGCCAATAGTGAAGTTTGACCATGTGACTTTGGCCTAATGATAAGCAAAATATAATGTCTTGCCTCTTGATCTGGGTTTGGTCATTTGTGTAGTTTATTTTAGCCAATAGGGTATTAGCTAACATGACACAAAACTTAAAAAAATTGCATTTTGCCCTAGGGAGAACAGAACTTATGTATTCTCTTGTTTAAGGCCAACGAAACATGTAGAAAAGACCTTGCTTGAACCCACAGCTTAGAGCCAGATCAGCTAACTCCCAGGAGGTCGATAGAAACACAAAAAATGAGTGTTGTCTACCAGGATCATGGTCGGGGTGATGGTTAAATTAGGCTGTCAGGAACACCCTGGATCCCTTATAATCTGCTGACTAGTTACTGCAGTATTTGCCCCTCTGGCCTCTCTGATTGCATCACCTCCAATCTTTCTTGCCACTGCCATTTTCAATGTCCAGGATCTCTTTTTTAATCATGTTATTTGTTTATATGATGTTTAGGATTTTTTTTTTTTGTAATTAAGAGTGTGTTGTTGGGCCTCCCTAGTGGAGCAAAGGGTTAAGACACAGCACTATGAAGCTATCCAGAGACACTGCAGCATAAGTTCTATCCCAGATCAGGAAGCTTCCCACATGGAGCAGTAGACCTCTCCTGTCTCACCCACTGCTAACCTCAGCAGTGTATTTCAGTCAATCTGCCTGTTCTGCTCCCCACTCTGTCTCTGGTGAATCCTCTCCCCCACACCTCTGGCCTACACCCACGTTGCATGTGTAAATAAATAAATCTTTAAAAAAAAAAGTTAGAAAAAAAACCAAAGTGTGTTGTTCAAGCTGTTTCCTGAGAACTAATATCCCTAAATGATAATAAATACTCCGTGATAAAAGCATCTATAAAAATATGTATTAGGAAAGTACAGCTTTGAACAAATGTTATTATTTTGCTTGTGGTGTTTTTACTGCAACACTTCTCAAAACCTTTACTGTATAATTGTACATTGTTATTTTCCAAGAAAGACATCATATTTTAGACTTATTGACCCTGGTTGGAGAGGGTTCAATGGATTATGGTGGAATTATTTGTACTTTGGTGGGGGACCTGGTGAGGTAACATACCGTTAGGAGAGGTGAACGTGAACGCCTAAAACATATGCAGTGCTGTAAACCAAAGCTGCCTCAATAAAAGAAAGAAAAAGAAAAGAAAAAATGTTTAATTAAAAAAAACAAACTTGTGCCCCTGGGATAAATCCCACTTGGTCGTGGTGTATTATTTTATGGATGCATTGTTGGATCCTATTGGCCAAGATTTTATTAAATATTTTTGCATCAGTATTCATTAGGGAGATTGGTCTGTAATTTTCTTTTTTTGTGTTGTCTTTGTCTGGTTTCGGTATTAGAGTAATATTTGCTTCATAGAATGTGTTTGG